>VDFB02174238.1:0-12054 GCA_007258455.2 Sequoia sempervirens
GGATAGATGGAAAGTTTGGTGGATTAGGATGAGGACCTAAGATAGATGGTAGGTTTGATGGACTAGGAAACTTAGGTGTATAACCAAGGCCATGATAATATGGATTTTGTTGGATAGAAAGGGGTTCTAGGATACCTTGTTCATGAAGGCCTAATCCTTTTCCTTTGTAGTTCATACTTTGAAACATTTTTTTACCAATGGGATATGTGTTTTTTTTGAAACAAGATGCAAGTCCATTTTGGGAAGGATATGATATGGATGAAAGGATAGGTGTCAAAAGTAAACTGGATTGGATAAAGGTGGAGGATCCCAATTTGTAGACCTGTGTCATTCATGGATAGCTTGTATAGGTGTGATAAGATCTTGACAAGGGGATGATGGGGTGTTTTGATCTTGACTTGGAAAAGGATCACGAGGTGTAGGAGATGGAGTAGCTTGCTCTTTATTAGGTTTGGAATCATCATGAAGTGGTATAGAAGGAATATCTTGATCTTGATGAGGAAATGAATCATGAGATTTTGTGGAAAGCATATCTTGATCATCAGATGGTAGGAAATCATTAGATAGGATGGAAGAACTATCATGCTCTTGGGATGCAATGAAATCATGAGATGGTATGGATTCATTAGATGAGGTGGAAGGAGGACTTGAAAGAATAATTTTCTCTTGAGATAGAAATGGATCATTGTGGATGAAAAGTGAAAGGACGAGATCATTATAGAATTCTTGAGAGATGGCGTCTTGGTCAAAGATTGGAAGAACTTGTGGAATTTTGATATCATTGGATGAAGTGGAAAGAATTCTTTGATCTTGATGTGTAAAGGAGTCTATGCTAGCATGGTTTGGACTGAGAGATTGACATGAATCATTGGATGTAGAAGATATGATAGAAGAAGGTGGTTGGAGGGAATCGTTAACTTAGGTGAGAGAATCATGAGGTATATTTTGGCTTACGAGAGATGAGGATAGATGCATGACATGGTAAGATTTTTCAATATCCTTTGTGTTTGAATACTTTGATTTGGGTTTCTCATTTAACATTTTCAAGAATTCAAAGAAATTGAATTTGGATGATGTAGTTGTTGGTGGAGAAGGTGTCATGTCTAGATTTCTGTCAGAGGAATAAGAACAAATGTCTGGTGGAAAATATCTCTCTGTGGTTTCTCTTTGTATGTCTTGGAGTTGTTGTTGAAGATTTTTCATTTGATGAGCTATAGCATTCAATTGATCCTCATCTATTTTAGGTTGATGAAATCTATGAAGGGGGTATTCTTCAATCTCAGCCATGATGGTTTGATTTTCTGGTTCAAACAGACAAACAAATGGTGAATTTAACTCTCTAGTTTTGCATTTAATGGATGCGCTAAAATAGAGCCTGGATGCGCTAAAAATTGTACAGATGCGCTAAAACAGAGAATGAATGCACTAGAAGATTGCACAAATGTGCTATAAGATTTCCTAAACGTGCTAAAATAGAGGGTCTATGCGCTAAAATATGTAGTGTATGCGCTATAACAGAGGGTAAATGTGTTGGAAGATGGCATAAATGCACTATAAGAATGACTAAATGTGTTGGAATAGAGGGTCTATGCGCTAAAATATGTAGTGTATGTGCTAGAAAGAACATGAATTCACTAATCTGGAAAGACCTGGTGTTTTAGGCGACTCTATCTGGTTGTTTGGCTTTGAATTTTGAGAATCTGAGTGTTTCCAAGGATATAATCTTTTGACAAGTGATTTTTTTTGGTTCCCAACTTGTGAATGATAGAAATTGAGTACTCAAATGGATGATTCTTGAATCAAGGTTTTCACTTCTAGTGTGATGTTTTGTTTGAAGTTTGTTTAAAAAAACATTGGTAAAACACATCAATCATGTACAATCCTAAGGATATGTAGAACTATATTCACTGGATCCTCACTTGGATTTTACTCTAGTTGTGCCTACTTTTAGCGGATGATTACATGCTTGACCCCACTAGATCCCCTCCATGACACTCACTTCTCGGGGCAGCCAAACCATCAATACCCATGAAACTCCCATAGAATACTTTTCATCTCTAATAAAAGCCACAAAAATGTGGGACAACTTTAGAATGACCATTCCTGCACCAACAAATAGATTAAGGATTTTGGCCTTGCTACAACAAAGGGTTTTAATATAGGAATTCTATTCGTGGGGGATCATCCATGTGGCAAGAGACCATTGCTGCCCTTCTTGTCAGAACAATCCTTGTGATACTTGAACTTTCCCCAAGTACCCACATTTATATCCCGGTTGGAAGTCAGTTGGCTTTAGCATGTTACCAGTTGGGTCATTCCCTTGGGTGATTACTTTTTCCCACAAAACATACCCTCTATGGATAAAGAAAAGCAAGCAAGCATATCCATAGTTTGATCAATCTTTGTTTGTGTGAACAAAAAGAGAACATACACAATATACTCAACTCACACTTGCAAATAAAAGTGAATGGGTCTGGATTTTTGGTCACCCAGTTAAGGGGAGAGCATATGCCTACCATTCATCAAGAACACAAGACATGGGATTCTTTATCCTTTCTAATTTAGCTAGATGGCTATCTTAAGCAAAAAAAAGCATTTAAATAACTCCAGCCCTTACATAAATTATCAATAGTTTGATAAATTTTCTTTGACCAGCGTATTTAGTACAATGGATATCAAATGCTTTTTCGTTCACTTCAATGCTCTATGTTTCTCTTAAACCCTACAATAAATTCTTAAAATGTTAGATGAGATCAATCAATAAGAAGACATGAGGGTTAGATGAATGATTAAGCATAAAAACCCTAAAACTTAGACAAAGTTACAATGTGATTTGACTTTAGGTGTAAAATTGAAAATTTTAACTCCACAAAAATTGAGAAACACCTAAACCATTGCATAGCTTATAAAATTCTACCCCATTTCAAAAAACAAAGCTCCGAAAAAGACCTCTATATGACCAAGATACAACCATTTTAAGATTGACTATAAAAGCACTAAAACAATCATCCTATGCACTAAAAGACTTCATGGATGCACTAAAGCAGTCCTCAGATGTGCTAAAAGAAGTGCTAGATGTGCTAAAAGAAGTGTCAGATGCAGTAAAAGAAGTGTTAGATGAGCTAAAAGAAGTCTTACAGTATGTGCTAAAAGACTCCCTGTATGCACTAAAATAGTTGATGTATGTGCCGAAAGATTGATTGTATGCACTAAAATAAACCCCAGATGTGTTGAAAGATAGGTCAAATGTGCCAAAACAGTTCCAAGTCGTATGTGCCGAAAGAACTAATGATTGCACTAAAATGTCATGTCCAGCCTGTTCACAAGAAATTTTCTAGAAAATTGTTAAAATGGAGTTGGGCCCCATGGTGGGCACCATTTTATGCGTGTGTGAAATGTGAGAATTGTTAATAAATCAACAAAAGCCTTAATGAAACAAATTATATCAAATATTTGAATCAAATAAACTACTCTATTTTGTAGTTAAAAAAATCTTTTAAGAATGTCTCATTGTCCTCTATTCTTAAGGATTTTATAAACAATTTGGCTCTTCGATTTTCATGTGCACTATGGTTGTTGAAATGACACTTGAGAAACGAGATAATATTCAACATGTAAGCCAATTAATTCCCTTCATGAAATTAAATGATAAAAATGATAATGGATATTATGATGAATGGATAATGGTGTTAGATTATACAATGTAAGTGATATGATATGAAACTAGGATAATTCTATGTATGCTCAAATGCTAACTATGAATATAGTAATCTAAAATGCAACTATAAAGAAAAGTGTGATATAAATAGCAACTATAAAACAAAATATGATTCTACAATGTTAAATATGAAGCTAAACATGATTCTATATGCAACTACAAAGCAAAACATGATTCTAACTATAAGACTCCAAGTGCTCTAATACTCAAAGCTATTCTTGCATGATAACTCTACTCAAATGTGGGATGCAAAATACAATGGCAAAGGGTTGTATTTATAGGCTTTTCCAAGCATCTTGTGACGTGGCGAAGATCGACGGTCTAGATTTAAACAAGAGGGATGAATGGTGGAGATGAAGAGAATCAAGAAGGTGTTCCCTTGACCAAAGACAACATGCCAAATGGATGGGGAATCAAGTGTGTGAGAAAAAGACCATGTGTTTGAATGCCAAATGGGTGGGAGAATCAAGTGTGTGAGGAATAAGCCATGTGTTTGAAAATAATTCTAATTTAAAAATTAGAATTATTTAATTTCATGTGACCTTGGTGAGATGGCATAAAAAGTTGTAGACATGTGCTTGAATTCCTAATATGGGATTAATGAAACTTAATTAAATAAAACAAACTTAAGGAAATTCATTTATTTAATTAAATTAGAAGAATATGACTTTAGATTTGAAGAATTTAGAAAATATGAACAATATAAATAAATTGAGAATTTATTTATACATAGTCAAAATATTAATTAAATAACTAGTATTTAATTAATTAAATGTCTCGACCAATTTTAGGTGTATACAATAACCTATTTAATTTTTTATGTCAAGTTACCTAACTTTGTTTTTATGAATTTTCATTGCCACTTAGGGGCCTAGTGTGGACCCCCATGTTCTTGCATTGGCCTTGAAGTGACAAAAGGTTCTCTGTGTTTGTCTATCAACTAGTTGGTGTTCTTGGCCTGTGAGATAATGGCTAGTAGCATGCAAAATTCAAATCTTGCATGTGGTGTCAAGATAGGCCCTGCTTAAGGTTCTTATGGTAGTGCACGACACCATGTTCTATTGGTAGCAATAATTTTTTTTTGGACTGGCTTGTTACACATTTGATGTAATTTGAATTTAGGTCCACCTTATGTCATCTTGGTTGTTTGTGGATCCTTGGCCGACATGGAAGAGTTTTAATACTATGTCATGTGTATTTTTCTTTGTTGCTCAGATGCACAATGTGAAGCATACCAAGTAAAATTACACTGGTGTGAAGAAAATCTGGTTGCAGGTGTAATCCCAGTTTGTGTGGTATCATCAGAAGATCATATGAAGAGTAGAAGAGTGTTTGAGGTAGATTTGGCACATGTATGAGGTGTGTTGTGCTATATTTTAGATCTATGTATTGTGGTAGGACTAGTGTTCTACTTGTATCTAGCTAATGCTTAGTTCATTGTAGTAGGGATTGGTGTCTCCACTAGGTTGGTGCATACAAATACATCAGGGGACTAGTTTCTTCGATATACTAATTCACCCCCTCCCCCCCTCTCAATAGATTGTGTGCCCTTCACATTGATCAATTTTAAGATAAGGTTAACATGACTGTAGATCATCCTTCAAAGATTAGTGGATGAACTAGGATTCTTAATAAGAGGATAAAGAAAGCAAGATATGTGCAAAGAGACATGATTTATATATGCACATAAAATTTTAAATGACATATATAAAAGAATAAAATTCAAAGAGAAAGTGAAAGTGACTCTTCCTAGTCTAATGTATTTTTTCATATATGAGTTTTTAGAGGGAATGAATTTTCACCTTCTCTTTTAAAATTGAACTATAAATATATATGAATATAACACATCTATGAGATTTGCAAACCCTTAAAAATTAATTTGGAATAAAATATTTATATATTTTTATTTTTATGGCTTTTTCAAACTCATTTGTTTCCATGTTATTTCATATATAAAATTCAAGAATGTTCAATGAATTTAATATGTGATCTATATCGCTGACGTCCTTATAATTATGGCGTGTTAAGTATGCGCAACTTAAAAACATTAGTGTTGTGGGAAATTTTAACATCTATCATGCTTAATAGGTTTTGTCCTTATGTTTTAATTATGGGAAACGAGCCAAGTGAGGAATGGTTTTCATCAGATTTGTCCATTCACCAAATGATGTGTGGAACATTTGAAGATAATTCTAGATTATTTTACCCTTTTCTTCTTCCCCTTTTGTTTTGTATTTTCTAATATCAATGATAGATTATTATTAGTAAATAAGGAAGAAATTATAAGTTACTTTTTATTTCCACATGGTAAATTAACTTGTATAATTTGGATATCAGAATAAATTGCATATTTAAAATTAGACTTAAAATTCTCCATTTTAGATTATTTTTAAAAGATTTTATGTGTAAGTGTTACTTCAACTATGAAAAATTTTGATTATCAAGAAAAAATACTTCCACCTTTTGGCAACAAAGTGGACCTAACTTCTTGCATTTACCCTAAAATTTCTAAATTAATGATAAAATTTACCTAATGGTAAATTTGATAATTTCAAGTAGAAATCATGAATATATTTAAAACTAAATTAGAGAGTTTACACTAACAAATAGTGCGTAATTTTATTGTGCTAAAATATGAATGGCTTAGTATTCCATACATGATCTCTTGAACAAACCAACCAAAACACTATGCACCAACAAGGATATTTTGATAAACCTTGTAAATTTAATTAATTAAGACTCTTGATGCTTGCCAATTTCAAAGTAAGAGAATTTTGTTAAATTGTTCCAACATGATGTGTCAATACACGCATTGATAGACCGAGCTCTTATAAAAAACATTAAACTTTATCATAACCATGTATTATGAGTTATTACTTTAAAGCTTGGTGTAAGAAGTCTATGAATTACTACCAAGTGAGCCCCAAGAAATGATTTTCCCTTATTTAGAAACTAGTTTCTTTGAAATTTTTTTAAACATCATTGAGTTTAACAATTAAAGTTTAGTTTTGGCTAATAAAAATAGAATAAATATTTACAATCTTTTGATATAGATGAGGTGTAAAAAATATTATTAACTTGTTTAATTATTGAAGAGTAGGAAGTTTGGTGATGGACCAATAAAATTGAGTATGTGAAATCTATAAGACACACAAATATTCAACTTGAAGTACTTTAAATGAACATTTAAGGTCATGACTAGAGATAATTTAGAACATACCAGATAGAATCTTTAACATTTTATTCAAGTAGAACAATTATTTACAATATATTAAAATACTAATTTATTTTTCTAAGCTTAAAAAATTATACAAAACTAGTTACTATAAGTTTTCCGTGCAGTCTATAAAATGGTGTATGATATTTGTTTTTAGTTTTATTTCTTTTGCTTTTTAGTCAACATTTCAAATCACAATCAATGATCCATTGTCAAAAAGAGGAGAACAATCCAAAACATTGAATAAAAACATGCACAATCAAAATAAGAAACAATCTTACACAAACACATCAGATCTTAACAAAAATAGTAAATAATCATTTTATTTTTAAAAGCTAAATTTAATATTTAACCCACCAACTCTCCTTAGGCATCCATAACAACTTACAAAAAAATATAAAGCTTCAACCATATTAAAACATTTTAGACACTGATAAAGAGCTGCCACGAGGAGTCCAGAATATTGTAACAGAGACAACATTGAAAGTTATGATTTGAGAGAAAAAGTTGAAAAAGAGGAAGCTGTAGAACCCACGTAGAGAACCTCAAAATTTAGGTTTATGAATACTCGGCAACATAATCTAGAAGAGTTATGAACGATAATGGAAGTAAAAACATAGCCACATGTTTTTGATTTGCATCATGGTGAGCCGAGCATGAGCCCAGTTAGGTTCCAATACATTCAACTTTAAGTTCTTGAGAAATAAACTTCAAAAGATGAAATACTTCTAGAACACAACATAATGTATTCTATTTGGACTGAGATTATCATAACCATGCCTTGTGATCCTCTGATCCCGTTGTCCTCGCCTGATGACATGATTTCTATTGACTGTACTCTCTTCAGATACTTCGACCCTCTTACAGGCTGAGAAGAAGGAGGCCATGAAGCCCTTCTGTGGGCCATCAGCCCTAGCAATAACTGTTTCAGGCCTGGGAGATAAATGCCTTGTGGGTATTCTTACTTCTTTAACTGGTGATGGCACTGAAAAGGTTTTTATTTCATTCAGTGGCTCTCTCCAATGTACTCTACGCTTTGCTTTCTGATCTTTTACTGAACCCTGCAAACTTCTTTTCTCAGAAGCCTGTTGATACCCTGCTATTGCCTCCATTCAAGCTTCTGCGACAATATCAACCTCTTAACAAAATATAACAGTTTATTAGGATTGTAAGAGATCATGAGGTTTAGTCTCCCTTCCTTTTCGTGGTATCAAAGAGCGTGCGGCACCAGTATCACCAGACATATGAAAATAATTTATCAAACACACTGCAGTTTATAAAAGGACTATCCATTCCTGCAGTCCAAAAAAACATAACAGTTTATTGAGATTTCAATATTTTATCTGATTATCTAATGGAAAACTTACTGTAACAAAACCAGAAAATTTTCTGCCTTCCAAAGTTAACCAATTTCTTACCAGAAATACTTGATTGCTTCTACATTTGTATGCAGATGACATGTCGAGAAAACTTCATTGGAGGAGTGTGGAAGAGGTGGTGAGTATAAAACCAAAACTAGAAGGTAATATTTAAAATAAACTGTTGGCAATTTTGAGGATAAGACGGAGAAATCAGCGGGGATGTACGTTATTTAACTAGTAGAAAACTGGATCAAATGGTCTTGTTTACACTTAGTTCCTGCAACGTGGACTTTGAAGATGAGGATGGTGATTGGATTTATTTCAAAATTTTAAAAGTGTAGGCAGATAAATTTAAAAGCATTTATTGAAAGTGATGTGGGTCCAAACAAACAATCCGTGGCGATGAAAAACGAGTCAAGCATTAAAGAAATATACAAAATAAGAATTTAATGGTGAAATTTATTTTGTTCCATTTAGTTTTGTTTTATATCATTTTTTATTTTGCTTCGTTTAGTTTTGTTTTAATATCATTTTTTTTTAGATTATAGGAATCAGATAGTTCCTTATAAACTGCAGTGCGGTTGGCAATTTTTTTTTTCATGACCTCTTGTCTACAGCAGATCAAGAGGGGTAAACCTCCATTCCCTTATTAAGAGGGGTAAACGCTTTTGATCCGGAGCTATGAACCGGTTACTAACAAATGGAGGACCTCATCCCCAATATAAATTCTCAACAATTACACTCTAATGGGGTTTGAACCTTGATGACAAGAATAACAACACAATAACTTAATCATGACACCATTCCATTATTATTTTATTTTAATATAATTATATATTAATAAATTGTTTAATTTTTGGATTTATTTTTTAAATTATCATCTATTTTTTTATATATATTTTAGTTAATATATTTTTATTTATACATTATTTACATATTGGTTTGTATTAATTACATATTAATATTATGTTTCTTTTATATTTAAACATGAAAAATGAGTCAAACATTGAAGAAACATACAAAATAAGAATGTAAGAGTGAAATTGTTTTCTTTTGATTTTATCTTAATATAGTCATATTAACAAATGGCATACACTTGTGTAAAGTTAGATTCATTTCTCAAAATTTCACCCATTCATATTTACATATACTTCTACACATTCTAGCTTAACTATTCTTATTTATGCATATAACCATACACTCTTTTGTATTAACTATTTATTAATCTTATCATTATCCCTATATTCAAGGTTTTGTTCACCACTTTGATATTTATGCCTCCTTGTCTCAAGTCAATCCTATGGTATGCACACATGAAATTTAACCCCCAGAATTAAAAAAATTGAAATTCGAATTTTAACTAGAACTCTTACTTATTTCACTAACTTCATTATGAACCAAATTGGTACATGTTTGCATAGTTAATTAGTGTCTTCATACCTAAAATAACTCATGTGCAAGTGTTCATTTAGATCCAAGGAATCCAATTCATATCCAAAAATCCTATGTATTGAAATGAGAAGCATTCTAGGAATACATTAGTTGAGAGAACTAAAGGCAATTTAAATTTGCATCCAATTCATTTAGGTCAACCTAAGAGAACATGACCCTAGTGACCTAGCTATCTCCCTAAAGGTATTTTTTAATGTTGCTAGTCCTTACAAATAAGTAGATATCAAAGAAAAGGGTGGCATCATTTTTACTAATATGTAGCAAGTTGGTTCTATCTCACAAGCTTCAAATTGTTTTGCATATTAGGTCAATGCTATGTAGGATAGGAGTGATCCCACATAGCACAAATTAGACCTACGCATAACTTTTCATTTATTACAATCTTGAGACATTTTCTATACCATCAACATATGAAATATGTTCAATATCAAATTATTTTCCATCAATGTTGCAAGAGTTATGTGCACTATCCTTCATACTTAGTTTATAATTATTAGTTTTAATTTATCATTCCCAATTGATACTAATTAGTCTAGATTGATTTATAATTTAATTATTGCATTCATTTAACTAGCCTAGATCTTAAAATTAGGAAAAAATTTATTTCCTTTACATTTTGGTGAACTTATCCATGCTTACACACAATAGAATTTGACCTTAGGGCTATACCTTCATTCTTCTTAGGACTTTTAGATATGATATAACCTTGATTCCATCATTTACATTCACATTTTTTAGGTTTGGGCTCACATTTCCTTATTTATATATATTATACATTATTAGCATTTGGCATACACACATAGTAATAAACATCTTTTATCCCACCATGACACCCTTATATATTCTACTATTATGGCCTTTTCTAGGCCACTTTCTTTGGCTTTTATGGATGCATATATATTATAGTTTTCATATGTTCCTATCATTCATAGCACATCATCTTTCTATCATTGATACTCTCATGACATATCATGCTAAGGATAAGGATATATGTCTTATATGGAGGTTTATTTTAGAATATCATAACCTATCTTGTCCTTCCTTCATGGAACTAGTTGATGTTCATCCAAAACATTAGATACAATTAATTGATTTATCCATGAGCTCGATGATGATCTATGGTTATTAATAATGAGTACACACCTAGTGAGGCCTTACCTATTGGCACACTTTGTATAATGGACCTTGATCATAATCATGGCATTGTTATACCATTTCTTTCACATATCAGGATAGCCCTACATCCATAGAGACACACTTTTTAGATGGCATATATCCTCTTATACATGATGATATGATTCATAATTGTCAATCTTTTACATCTCATGTTTGATTTACTCAAATATCCCTTGAAGATCCCATACCTTATGGTGATACTTATTTAGCTCTTTATGTAGATGATTATGATATTATTGCATATTTTTATTTAATAAATCATGGAATTATGAGCCTTAGTGAAGAAATTTTACATGATAATGATGTTGGTTCTACAAATACCTCTCTACACGTGAAATAATTTTTACAAGTACTAATTATGAACACTTAGATTATATGTTATATTTTTGTTACTTAGGAATGTCCCCATGGCCTCCCGTAGTGACACTAGAGAGCGGGAAGGAGAGACTAGTCCACAGGGGGTATGGGCCAAAGCCATTTAAACCAAGAGGAATTAGGCCCGAGACCATGAGGAGCCATCCCACAACCTCAAAGCCAAACTGCGCTTACTCGTGTCGACTAGATTATGTTATATTACTTATTAGTGAGTTTATATTAAATTTGAGACGTAATTTTTCTAAATTTTTAATTTTTTCTTTACAAATTTTTATTGATTTATCTCATACTTTTATAACAAACTTTTCTAGCACTAGTTCACATGATGGTTGGATTGACTTACAATTTAATCCTAATTCCTCTTCTATCAATATGGCTTATGTGTCTATTATACCTATTTTTGCATACTTGCCCTAATTCACATGATTATAATATTCTAGGGAATACAAACTAAAGATTTAGAAGAGGCCATAATATTACATTACCACCACTAGTTTCCATCCAACACACTCAATATAGCCCTTGTACCTCAACTTGAATGTTTAAAATACCTTAGGATTTTAATATTATTTAATAATTATAAATTATAGAAGCCAAAATATCATTGTGGAATTTTGCGTGCACATCACCTTTTATAGAGATATTATGCAAAAATCCTTAGAGAAGATCCAAAATGGTTTTGATACAACACCACAATTGCTTGTACATCTTTGATCAACTCTATTGACCACAAGGAACATTATTCTATATAATTT
>VDFB02174239.1:0-25104 GCA_007258455.2 Sequoia sempervirens
TATATATATATATTTGGTGACATACATTCACATGTTTGTTGTCTTTATAAATACTGTATTCTTATAAATAAAGGACAACACATCAATGTAAATTAAATAATTATATATATATATATATATACTTGTATTTATATATATGTGTATACACATAGATATAAATACAAGTATTTATATATATATAATTATTTAATTTACATTGATGTGTTGTCCTTTATTTATAAGATTGGATATTTGAAAATATTTTTCTATTTGTAATTAAGTGACAATATACTAAGTGAATTGGAGATTATTAGAAAAGAAGAAATATGTTTTGTCTTAAATTTGAGAATAGTCTTTGGATTATGTCGAGATTAGGAAAGAGTATGCTTATATAGTTTCTTTGATTATTTAAAAGATTTCATAATGGATGTATAAATAAAATGTAGATGATGATTTGAAATGTTCTTTAAAATTATTGCATTGAATGTGTTAGTGAAATTAAAGATTGATTTTTGATGGTTCCATGATGTTGTGTCCTCCTCTTGTATTAGTTTTGAAATGAGGAGATTTTTATGCGTTGAATTACTTGCAATCATGTTTTGAGATTATGTTGGAACCCGTAGTGTTTTGATTTACCTTTAAATGTGAGTTCATGGGTAGTTGGCTTGTTAGGCTTCCAGAGGCTAAGGGGAAACTTGCTACATGTTGGACTTTCATGTTTGATTCTTTGTGAAACTTTTGATCTTAATTCTTGTATTGAGCTCGTGTGGGTTGTAACCTTGCACCATTATTTTGCTTAATGATGTGTTCTTTGTACGAGAAGCTTCATGCCTCACGTATGTATATGGTTTTTTTATTTTGGTACTTTATGCAAGTAGTTACACCCTAGAGGTTATGTGGATTGTCTTGTTGTTAGTAGGGGGAGTGGCTCCCAATGGGGGTCGGTGCACAAAAGGGGTGTCAGGGTAACCCATTGGAGAGTTTCTTAACTCAAAGATAACCTAATAAATAAGTTAGGGGGTGGGGTAGATTTCACACTAAAAAAGATAAGTAGATGCCTCACCCATGCCTGTAGTGCTTTTGTAGGCTAAGGATGGGCTAAGAAGGCCTAGTTGGAAAGATCACTACCTTGTCCTCACGAAAGGTAAGTGATTCCACATGTGTCACCCTATGGGGCCGACGCCTAGTGAGAGGCAGTCAGGGTAACCATAGATGGGGGCTTACATCTAGACTGTCAGAGTAACCCATGTCAGGACCATGTGATGACACTCCTCCCTATAGCAACCTTGTATTCCTTATTTATGTACCTCTGGAGGCGATTGTTCTTTTTGTTTATTGTTTCCTTTTTTGTGGAGTCTTGATAGCCTTGTCTGCTTGACTTTTTTTTATGTTGTGGGTCCTTGTTGTCATATCCTAACATGGGGGGTAGACCTTAGGGTCCACATGGTCGGGTGGAACATGCTATGCATTCCATGGGGTTCCTAGTCGAAGTTCATGAAGCAAGGAGTTGTGTATTGCAGTGATTCCAGAGCTTCACCAGATTTGGAGATAGTATTGATGTTATGTATTACATTCATTTGAGTTTTATCACATTATGTAATTGGTGAATCCTTCCCATTTTATGTTGGGAAGCACATATGTACTATTGTAATCATTGAAACAATGTATATTCATATAATAAATGAGATGGATGTATTCCTTGGTATTATCATGTGATCACGGATGAATGTTTATGTAATGTTATGGATGTATGTACGTTGTTCATTTATTCTATATAATGGTTTTTAAAATGAATGCTTGTGAGTAGATTTTCACTGTTATGGGAATGGAGTAATGTTAGAAATGTTTGCAAGTAATGCAGTCATGTTACCCCAAAGGACTAGGTAGATGATGTGTATGTATAGTTTCATTATTAGTATTGTATGTTAATTTACATTTCATATTAGTTTCACTTTAAAAATAAATAAATTGTGCTATAATTGTTAGTTGTTGTGTGTCCTTTGGGGTATGTGTGGCGGGGCGTTAAACTTGGTATCAGAGCCTAGGTTCATACATTGGGCACTCTAGATACATATGAGCCCATTACGTTGATCTAGTGTGTGTACTCTTATGGTTATGTTTCTCTTCTTGGTCATCCTAGTTTAGCAACTCGAGATTTGTTCCTTGGTGATGTTGTCAAATGGTGTAGAAAACTAGTGGAAAGGATAGGACCCTCAATGTATTGCACAATGCACTGATATCATTTTCATTGGGGATGCATTATGGACTCTTGTGTAGCCTTGTGTGATTCCCTGTAAAGTGAAATTGTGTGTGTAAGTAGAGGATGCATGTAAAATTATGAATATAGTATTTAGATTATTGAACTTGTGTTGTTTTCTTTTTGTCACCTTCATCTAGTTGTTTGTGACCCTTTTTCCCTTGGTGGTGTGTGTAGGATGCCTAGGGTTCAAGGTCGAGGTTGAGGTAGAGGACGTGGTGGTGGCCGTAGGGCTAACCACCAGGGCACTTCATCTCAGAGTTCCCATGAGTCTGAATGTGAGGAACAGTAGGGTTCCCAGAATAACCTAGGAGGCAGAGGTCCGAATCCGGATCAGTTATGTCCCTTGCTTGAGGAGTTTCCTGCCCACTTAGACCCTGGTTAGGTAGGTAACCAGCGGGTGGCTAGGGAAAGAAAATTTTGGTTTACGTATAAGAGAAGAAGCAAAACCAGTTTGGGGAATCTTGTGATTAATAAGAGAGAACTTGTAACTACTAAGAAAGTTTGTATTCCAACTCCTAGATATAGAATTATTCCTTACTCTGAGTATAGTGATTAGGAGGAACCTATCACAAGCAGTAATAGTGATTTCTAATCACTTTCATGTTGAACTTGTCTGTAATACCCCTCATGTTGTTGTTTGGACTTGATATTTTATGTGGTTTTGCTTGATACTTTGAGACTTTGATAGTTACTATTTATTGGTTGGATTGGTGGATTGGATAGTTTAGACTACTTGATGGCTATGCTACTTTATTTGATGACATGGATATTATGATATGACATTATAGTTACATGTGATTTGGTGATGTTTAATTTGATTTCAGTAGTATATTGTGATGCAGTAGAATAGTAATTATTTTATGATGATATGATGTGATCGGTTTAGTTTAGCAATGTTACTTTATACTTGATGTTGTAGTTTTTATTATAGCCTTGGTGAGGGGACAATGTAGCACCACTCGTTTGCGAGTGCCTTGCTACGCTGTGATTCCTTCTCACGATGTGATGTATTTGATTATATATACATGTTGTACATAACCTTGTTTGTATGCAGGAATTGCAGGAACAGAGTCTCGATTCCACCTGCTTCGGCAGGATAGGGTGAGCATCAAATTAACCCAACGGGCATGAAGTTGAAACAGAGATGACAAGGAAGTCACCCCATCCCAAGTTTGTCAACCCATTATATGTTTAGTAGTATAGTGCGTCTTTGACCTTAGTCATTTTTGCATTTTATGATAGTTGTTTTGTGTGAATGTTTTTATGTTATTTATTTTATGTTGGTGTTGTAGGATGATGTAATTTAAATAATTAAATGATTAAAATAAATGTTAATAATAGTTATTGGAATAGTCTTTATTAAAATATAAAAATATTAAATTAAAAGTTATGTAATTTATTAAGGATAAATAAATTGAAAGGTGTAAATTAAATTATTTAAATTGGTATTTAGATAATTTAATGGAAATAGCATGTTGAGGATAATTAATGGAATAAAATAATTAAATAAGTTAAATTATGTGAATTGCAAGTATAAATTAGCAAAATTGAAATTAAAACAAAAAGTGCAGCTCGAATAGAAAAAAAATCAAGAAAAGAAAGAAAAGAAGAAAAGAACCAATGAATGTTGAGATTTTTGGCTGAAAAGCTGGTGAAGAAATAGAAGATTTATATTCATCCTGTTTTTTTAAGTTTTCAAAAAAAAAAGATATCTTTTTATTTAATAGGAAAAATGAGAGGTTTTCATTCACGGGAAAATTGACAGAAGCTTCAAAAATTATTGAGTTCTGGAAAAATTTGCATCTTCTATTTGGTCTCTGTAAAAATTGTTTCCCTTTCATAGTTCTGGGAAAAAGGCTCTTCTGAATAGAAAAGTAGATTAAAAGTTGGATCAAAGAATCTGGTGGAGATATTCTGTAGAAGGAAAGGGGGCTCTTTGAAAAGGCTGGTTCGGATCAAAGGAAAGCTTCATCAACTTCTCAACAAGCACAAGACTCTAGGTTCCTTTATTGATCTTTATTGCTTGTTAAATTTGAAATGGCAAATATGTTGTTCTATAAAAGAAAAATATTTTGAAGTTTTAAAATTTGTTGGGTAGCAAATAGATGAAAGAAATTTATTTGAGTCTCTGAAAATGTTCTGTATGTTCATAATTTTGTGATGGGAGAATTGATTCCCCTCTGTAATAAATGGGTTTATATATATTCATATATATATATAGAAATATATATGTATATATATATATACATAGATATATTATATAGATAAGTGTATTTTTTTTAGTTTCTACATAAAAGAAAATGTTATGTGTTCATTATGCTGTTACATATATATATCATTATATATAAATATACATATATTATATATATATATATATGTATGTATTTTTATTTTAAATATAAGGGACGAATTGAAGTTGTCGGCCGAATGCAATTGAAGGCATCGGCGTACATATTAATTTATGGGTTGAGGGAGGGACGGTTACCGTACCCTTCCCCCATCCCTGTTGGGCCGCCATGGGTTGCACACAGTAGTCCTACGGACTATTGTGCGCAACAACCGTATGGACTACTATGCGCAGTCCACTGTGTGCGACAGTGGTTATAAAGTTTCATTTAATTTTTATTTTATTTATTTTATTTTAAATATATATATATATATATATATATATATATGTATTTATATGTATATATATTTATATTTTGGCATATGTGTTTTCATGTGTATGATTTAATTATCCAGAAATTAATCAGATTAGATTTATTTAATAAATTAAATAAAATAGAATGTTTATTTAAAAAAATATAAATGTATAAATGTATTGATCTTTTTTATGATTCCGAAATTATGAATTATGAAGAAAAGGGAAAATTATATATATATGTGAGAATTATTATTGGACTTCTATTTCAAAATTATATTATGGAAAATTGAGATTAGTAAATGAAATAAACGAAGTGGTTAACATTGTGTGAATTTTTTTATGTTATTATATTTTATAAATCAGCTTTGACTTCTTTATTTCATTAGGTCATTGTTTTGGATTTTTTAGTGTGGGAACCCGGTTTGCTTTAGGAACCCTCTTAGAGATGTTGTGAACCTTAGGCTTCCAGAGGCATGAGTTTATTTGTGTCGATGTATCTCTCTTTATGTACTTTTGATGTGGCAAGTTATTAGTATCGATATTTTGAAAGGGTTGTACGGGATTATGTGAGACTTTGATTATGTGCTTTTAGCGAGATGGGTAATGCCTCACATGTTTTCTGTTGAGATTTAATGTTCATTTTATGTTGGTACAACCCTTGAGTTTTTTTATGTTTTGGGTCTCTCGGGAGAGTGGCTCTTCGTGGGGGCCGACGCCTCAAATAGGAGGAAGGGCTCAGGATAACCCACGTAAGAGTTATATTAACAAGTGAAAACCTAATAATAGAATTTAGGTGGATGGGTAGTAATAACATAATAAGATAATCTTGGATACCTCGTCTATCCATTAGGGATTTCACAGACTAATGGTAGATTGAGAAGGCCATGGTTGGCAAGGTCGTTACCTCGTCTTCATGAGAGGTTAACGGCTCCGCATGAGTCACCCTATGGTGCCGACGCCTCAAGTAGGAGGAAGGGCCAGAATAACCATAGATGGGGGCCGATGCCTCATGTAGGAGGAAGGGCCAAGATAACGCATGTAGGACTATGCGATGACACTCTCCACTAGTTTCCCTTATGCTTTTCTTTCTTACTTGCCTCTTGAAGTGGTTAATGGTTGTTTCCTTTGATTTATTTATGATGTGTTTTATGGGCTTGTGTTTATTATGATTGGATCTTGGTTGTTGTCGTTTATGATCTATGTAATCTCTTGTTGTTGCGATTGGAGTTACTATTGCTATGTTATTATTATTGGAGTTAGTCTTGTTGGTATACTTGATTGCAATCACTTCCTTATCACCTTTGAGCACGGGGGGTGGGTTTTTTCTAAAACCCACGCGGTCAGGTGGAATGTGCTCCGCACCCGTTGGGTTCCCCATCAACGTTCGTTCTGCACAGTATATTCTAGATGGAGTTGTACTTGATGATCATAATGTATTTTTGATATTCCTTGTATTATGTATTTATCCCATATGTATGGGAGACTTTGATGTAACTCATGGATATGAACATGCAATGTATTAAAAGATGATGTAATGTAAATGCACTCTTGTTGGCATTCATGATTTATGAGATTTATGATGGTTTGGTATCATGTGATGTAGTTATATTTATGCTTATGGATATATGGATGTTATCTTTTAAAAATGGTTATTTTAATGTCTTTGATGAATGTAAAGTTAGTTCAATTATTTAGCTTTATATGTATCTTTGGTTATGGGTTGGTTTTATGTGATGTGACCTCACGTGCCCCAAAGGACTTAGATGTTTATGATGTTATCGTGTAATGTAATAATGTTTAATGGTTCTTTATATGTTTTCTTTGTGTTATTTTTTTTTTTAAATGTGTGCATAGTTGTTGTCCTTTGGGGTTTGTACGACGGGTGTTACAACTTGGTATCAGAGCCAGGTTTGCAAACGCTGGGGTCTTTGGGTAGTTTTGTCCATTAGGAAACCTTTGCGTTTGACTCTTGAGCTCACTTGCACCCCTATCTTGTTGTGCATGATTATGCCTCAAGGTAGAGGACGTGGCCGAGGAAGAGGCCGGGGTGCCGGTTGTAGAGCAAACTGGAAAAGTCCATTAGCTTCAAGTTCCCATGGTTTAGAGCATGAGGAACAACAAAGTCCTCAAAAAAATCCGTTAGGTGGTGGTCAGAACCTGGAACAACCTGGTTTAGATGGATAGGGTTAGGACCTTCTGGGGGAGATTCTTGATCAGTTGGGACCCAGGCCAGAGGAGGAGCAACGGGTCGAGAGAGAAAGGGAAAGGTCACCGAGGCGGGGGAAACAATGGCAGATCAGGATGCAGTGCTAGTTGGTCATATGAGAGACTTGATGAGAGCACACCCACCTACATTCGATGGTTCTAGAGGAGGTTTGGAAGTGAAGACATGGTTAATCAATTTGGATTGATGCTTCACGATGCACCCCTATGGTAGCAATACCAAGGCTCGGTGCACAGTCATGCATCTGTGAGGCTTCACATCCACTTGGTGGCGGCTGGAAGAGAAAAATTTACATCTGGATATCAACATGGTCACATGGGAGCTATTTCTGGATAGGTTTAGGGCTCGCTTCCTTTCATATCATTGGAGGAAACGCAAGGCAGATGAGTTTCATGACCTTAAGCAAATGTCGATGTTCGTTGAACAATATGAGTGACGATTCTATGAATTGAAGCAGTTTGCAGGGATCAACCATGATGAAGGGATGTTAGTGCAACATTTTGTTTAGGGCTTAAACGCCCGAATTAGTGGTGGCATGCGAGTCTTCGAACTGAAGACAATGGAAATTGTAGTTGAAAAGGCTCAATTGGTAGAAGAAAATTTGGCCATGGCCTTGGGTGGTCACATTGGAGTGCAGATTGGCAGTGTGCCTACACCTGGCTTTGGCACTCACGGAGGTCAGACATAGGCTGCAGGATCTTCTAGGAACTGGTATGCACCCTATAAAGGGGGTTAGCAGCAGCAGCAGTTGCAGCCGAAGCATAAAAACTCTCCATCTCAACAGGGTGGCAATTCTCAGTTTCGTAGGGATCGAAACTAGAACTGAGCTCGTCAGGAGCGTTTTGAGCAGCCTGCACCTAGTTTTTAGTCAACGCCAAGTCGAGGAAGCTTTCAGTAGTCAAATGCTCCATCCGGGGGCAAAGGTTTTGGCTGAGGTACTAGTTGCTACTCATGTGGGCAACAAGGGCATATCGCTAGATTGTGTCCACAAAAGAGCGCCTCAGGATTTAATCAGAGACCAGCTGGGTCGGAGCCGACAATGGATAATCGACATGCAAACCACCAAAGCACCGTCATTGAGACAACGGGTGTGTTGCATAACACTAGTATTTCTATACTCTTTGGTTCCGGTGCATTTGATTCTTTTAGATCTCCTTTAGTAGTTGAGCAATGTAGACTGGTGGCAACTAGTCAAGGCGTAAAATGGCAGGTTGAATTGGCCTCAGGGTCAAAGGTTGTTGTAGAGAAGCTTGTGCAGGGTTGTAGTCTAGATATAGGGGCATTGACAACTAAGGTGGACCTCTGAATCCTACCACTTGGTTCATATGATGTCGTCTTGGGAATGGATTGGTTGAGTGCACACCGTGCCATGATAGACCGTCGCCGTAAAGCAGTGCGGTGCATGGATGATTATGGAAAGGAGGTGGAGATCGTGGGTATTCAAAGGCCTATCTCATTGCGAATGATCTCTGCCATGGAGCTAAAAAGGTTTTTCTGACAGGGTTGTTAGCTTTTTTCAGTGTCAGTGAGTGACCTTGAGTCAGAGGATAGTCGAGGGGTGTCATTGGATGATTACCCTCTCCTTGCAGAGTTTTCAGATGTTTTTCTGAGTGAGATACCTGGTATGCTGCCAAAATGGGATATAGATTTCATGATTGATCTGTTACCTAGAGTTGAGCCGATATCTCGAGCTTCGTATCGGATGAAAACACATGAACTTCAAGAACTTCATCTACAATTGGAGGAGCTATTGGCTAAGGGGTTTATCTGCCCAAGTGTTTCCCCTTTGGGAGCACCTGTGATATTCATAAAGAAGAAGGATGGTTCTCTCTGCTTGTGTATTGATTATAGGCAGTTGAACAAAGTAATGGTGAAGAACCGATATCCCTTGTTCACCGATATCCCTTGCCCAGAATTGACGATCTTTTCGATCAAATAAAAGGGGCGAAGGTATTTTCTAAAATTGATCTCAAATCGGGATATCATTAGTTGCGGATTGTGGATGCAGATATTCATAAAACAAAATTACGCACTCGATACAGACATTATGAGTTCACTGTGATGCCGTTCGGGTTAACAAATGAACCTTCAGTCTTCATGAGCTTGATGAATGGGATGTTTCAAACGTATTTGGATAGATTCGTCCTTGTGTTTCTCGATGATATTCTGATTTATTCCAGGTCTATGGAAGAACATGAGGAACATCTAAAGCAGGTGCTGCAATGCTTAAGGGACAATTAGTTGTATTCCAACTTGGAAAAGTGTGACTTCTATAAGATTGAAGTTCAATATTTGGGCCATGTGATTTCAGGTGAGGGAATTTTTGTTGATCCTACAAAGATTCAGGCCATTGTGGATTGGCCCGCACCCACAAATGTCTCAAAAATTCGCAGTTTCATGGGACTAGTAGGCTATTATCGGTGGTTCGTCCAAGGCTTTTCAAGGATTTCCCATCCTATCACCTCTCTCCAGAGGAAGGGAAAGAAATTTCTTTGTTCAGATCAATGTCAGTTAGCATTCCAAACTCTTAAGGAAAAGCTGACTAGTGCACCAATTTTGGCAGTACCTGACCCTACGGGGGAATTTGTAGTATGTACGGATGCTTCTTTGGAAGGCTTAGGGGCTATTTTGATGCAAGAAGGGCGAGTGATTGCGTATGAATCACAAAAACTTAAGGATCATGAACTAAACTACCCCACACGTGACCTTGAGTTGGCTACAGTTGTACATGCTTTGGTAAGATGGAGGCACTTCGTTTTAGGGCATCGGTTCGAGTTGCATACAAATCATCGTAGTCTACAATACATCTTTACGTAGCCGAACCTGAATGCAAGACAGCGGAGGTGGATGGAATTCTTGTGCGAATATGGTTTTGAAGTAAAGTATATCCAGGGCAAAGAGAATGTGGTGGCAGATGCGTTGAGTCGACGCAGGCATGAGATTTCTATTGTGGCTCTCGAGGTTGATTTGAGGAGTTAGATCCTCACAACTCTTTCTTCGAACAATTGGTATCAAGAGGTGAAATTTGAGATTGAGTCGAGCAGGGCTTTGTAAGGAAAATTTGCTGGATATTCATTGGATTCTGATGGTGTTTTGCGTTATGCAGGTCAAATGTGTGTACCTACTGTAGAGGGTCTTCGCACCCTAATCTTGACTGTAGGCCATCGGGAACCTTATGCGGCACACCTCAGAGTTAAGAAAATGTATGCAGATCTGCGCTCACTATATTTTTGGGCAGGATTGATGCGTGATATCACTGATTTTGTGGCTAGATGTCTAGAATGTCAGAGGGTTAAGGCTGAGCATCATCATCCAAAAGGTTTGTTGCAGCCTCATCTTCTTCCAAAATGGAAGTGGGACATTATCTCTATGGATTTCATTGTCAGCTTGCCTATGTCTTCTAGGCAACATGATGTTATCATGGTCACCGTTGACAGATTGACCAAGGTAGCCCATTTATCTCCTATATGATCTTCCTATACTGCTTCTTTGGTAGCCAAGGTGTTCATGGAGGACATTGTTCGTTTGCATGGGATACCGCAAAGAATCATTTCTAACAGAGATCCGATATTCACATCTGTGCTATGGACATCTTTGCAGTGGTCCTTAGGGACTCAATTAACTTTAGTTTTTCCTACCATCTTGAGACAGATGGTTAGACTGAGAGAGTCAATCAGGTGCTTGAAGATATGCTCCGCATGTATGTCATGGACCAAAAATCACATTGGGAAGATTATCTGCACTTGGTTGAATTTTCCTATAACAATGGTTTTCGCCATGGTCTGATCGGGCATGGCTCCATTTCTGTGATTTATACAATACCCCTTGTCGCACTTTGAGTTGGATCAATTAGATGACAAGGTTCTTCCTCTTGGACCTTAAAATGTTTCAGATATGGAGCGCCAGGTAGCTCTCGCGATCCAAGAGCATCTGTAGTAGCTCAAGATAGACAAAGAAGTATGCTGATGCACATAGAGTTGATCAACAATTTGTAGTTGGTGATCGGGTGTTTCTTCGAGTGCATCCTTGGAAGAGCCCTATTCATTATGGAAAGGGTTCTAAGCTTGCGCCCCGCTTTGTAGGGCCATTTGAGGTGTTAGAAAGAATTGGTCCTATTGCCTACTGTCGGGCCTTGCCACCCAGTCTATCGCGGATTCATGATGTTTTTCATGTTTCATTCCTTAGACCATATTATCCTGATGTTACTCACGTACTTGATTGGAATGCTCTACAGGTCGAGGATAGGCAGCTAGCTCTCGAGCCCATGGCTATGCTGTAGCATAGGAGACTCGCCCTCAGAGGAAGGGATATTGAGCAAGTGTGGGTCCAGTGGGACCCCAATGATGAGACTTCAGCAACATGGGAGGATGCCTCCCATTTAGGGAATCTTATCCTTACCTGTTTACTGGCTTCCACGAGTAAGCCGAATTCATGGGGGGAGGATGTAATACTCCTCATGTTGTTGTTTGGGACTTGTTATCTTTTTATATTTTTGCTTGATACTTTGAGACTTTGATAATTACTATTTATTGGTTGGATTGGTGGATTAGATAGTTTAGACTGCTTGATGATTATGCTACATTATTTGATGATATGGATATCATGATATGACATTATGGTTACATTGGTTTGGTGATGTTTAATTTGATTTTAGTAGTATATTGTGATGTAGTGGATTAGTAATCATTTTATGATGATATGATGTGATCAGTTAGTTTAGCAATGTTATTTTATACTTGATGTTGTAATTGTAATTATAGCTCTGGTGAGGGGATAGTGTAGCACCACTCGTTTTCAAGTGCCCTACTACACTGCAATTCCTCTTCTCAATGATGTGATGTATGTATTTGATTATATATATATATATATATATATATATATATATATATATATATATATATACATGTTGTACACAACTTTGTTTGTATGCAGGAATTGCAGGAATAGAGTCTCGATTCCACCTGCTTCGACAGGACAGGGCAAGCATATTAACCCAACGGGCATGAAGTTGAAACAGAGATGACAAGGAAGTCACCCCGTCCCAAGTTTGTCAACCCGTTTTGTGTCTAGTGGTATTGTGCGTCTTTGACCTTAGTCATTTTTGCATTTTATGATAGTTGTTTTGTGTGAAAGTAATTATGTTATTTATTTTATGTTGGTGTGTTGTATGATGTAATTTAAATAACTAAATGATTATAATAAATGTTAATAATAGTTATTGAAATAGTTTTTATTAAAATATAAAAGTATTAAATTAAAAGTCATGTAATTTATTAAGGATAAATAAATTGAAAGGTGTAAATTAAATTATTTAAAATTGGTATTTAGATAATTTAATGAAAATAGCATGTTGAGGATAATTAATGGAATAATATAATTAAATAGTTAAATTGTGTGAACTGCAAGTATAAATTAGCAAAATTGAAATTAAAACAAAAAGTGCAGCTTGAATAGAAAAAAATCAAGAAAAGAAAGAAAAGAATAAAAAGACCAATGAATGTTGAGTTTTTTGGCTGAAAAGCTGGTGAAGAAATAGAAAACTTCTTTTAATTCTGATTTTTGGAGTTTTTGAAAAAGAAGATATCTTTTTATTTAATAGAAAAAATGAGAGGTTTTCATTCACGGGAAAGATTGACAGAAGCTTAAAAATTATTGTGTTCTGGAAAAATTTGCATCCTCTCTTGTTTTCTTTGTAAAAAAAATTGTTTCCCTTTTATTGTTCTGGAAAAAGGCTCTTCTGAATAGAAAATATATTAAAAGTTGGATCAAAGAATCTGGTGGAGAAGTTTTGAGGAAGTTTTGAGGAGCTCTTCAAAAAGGCTGGTTCGAATCAAAGGAAGGCTTCATCAACTTCTCAACAAGCACAAGACTCGAGGTTCCTTTATTGATTTTTATTGCTTGTTAAATTTGAAAAGGGAAAATATGTTGTTCTGTAGAAGAAAAATCTTTTGAGGTGTTGAAAGTTGTTGGGTAACAAATAATTGAAAGAAATTTGATTGAGTCTCTGAAAATGTTTTGTATTCTTATAATTTTGTTTTGGAAAAATATTGCCTCTCTGAAATAGATGGATTTGTGTATTCATAATATATATATATACCCATATATATATATATAAACATACTTGTGGATATATATATATATATATATATATCTATAGGTATATGTTATAAATATATATATATATATATATATATAAAAACAAATATAGTTTTTCCAGTTTCTTCAGATTTATGTTCTTGGTGATATACATACATATACATACATATATATATGTATGTATATATATATATATAATTACACAATAGTGTTTATATATATATAAATAAATGTTATTTGAAAATTTATCCCCTTCTCGGGCTGTACTTTATACAAACGGCGACGAAATGAAATTCCACCCACTGGGTGGGGCTCGGCCTTGGCTGTACCCCTGCCCAATCGGAAGTAGTGATGGATGTGTACACAGTCAGGGTGACTGCCACAACAGTCCTTTGGACTACTGTGAGTAGTCCCTTGGACTACGTGTGCGGCTGTGTGATTATGATTGGCTTTTCTTTCTTTAAAATAATTTTTTTTATGTTTTTTTTTTTGATCCGTAAGGTGGTAATTTTATAGATAATAAAGAAATTTACAGCCATCTGCAAAGCAAGAATTATATCAGAGATTTCCAACATCAACCAAAAAAACCTAACCCGGAGAAACAACAACTCCATACAGTCCCAGTGCAAGAAAAAGTTTCAGAACAGAGGATATGAAACAGAGGCCTAGCCTCAATAAGCAAAAACAAAAAACATACTGCTCAAATTTGAAACTACCAACATTAAAAAGTTGTAGATCGAAAGAAACCAAGAACGGACATCAACCAGCACCTGACGATATTCACATGAAACCATTCAACTCTGCAAACCTAATGAAACCATCCAACCACTCCAACCCTTCCACCGGCACCAACTTCAGCTTTCGCTTCAGGAAATCCACCGCCACATCTGCAATCTTTCTGTGCCTTGATAAAGCAGGCCCTTTGAGGTCTAAAAGAAATGGAAAAACTTTGACAGCTTCATCAGACTCCCAAAGAAAAGGCAAGTCGGAAGGGCGCGAAATACCTTTGCCTATAAAGGCCGCCTTCAATGTCGTTTCAAGACTGCCGAGCAAATCGTCTTGGAACAGGCGAACCATCATCTCCATGGCCTTCGCCTTTGGGGTGTCCAGGTCCAGGAGCACGACAAGAAACCGGGATGAAATATGCGCATTGTCTCTGGCGAATTCATTTCTTTCCAAGTGCCCTTTTCCAAGGACCATTTTAACAGCAACAATTGACGCCGGGTCATCCATGAGCAAGATGCGCTTTAACCGCTGATCCGTGACTTCTCGAAAGGCAATCTGCCTCTCCTTGGCCACTAAAGAAACTGGAGTGTCGCCGCCGAAAGATTCTAGACCTTCCGCCAATATGTGTATGACAAATTTCAACTTCGAAATTCTTGCCATTTGCAAGTCTTTGGCAGCTATTCCTTGCAACAAAAAATAGACAGCAAAACCAAAATGCAAAACCCATGATTTAGAAGTGGCTTCATTAGCACAATTAAAACACCCGAATGATGATCAGTCAGTCTTCGCATACGGAGCAAGATTATGACGAAGCGAAAATGTCCTTGACATGAGTAAATATACAGACTCCATTCATCCTACTTAAAACCATTATCAATGCAATTGATGGGAATTCCACTCAGCACGTCTGCAAACGATGCGAGGATAGCCGTGCCCGATGTGTCACACTGACGGCGCAGTGAGAATTGAGCCTAGCATGCCCCCAGTCCTTCTCCAGAAGTTTCACAAAATTCGGAGGCAACCGATAAAACAAGCAAAGAACACCTTCATTCGGCTAAAATTAGGAAATTGGAGGTGACAAGAGCAAGCCAAATCCAATGTCTTCAAGTCCGTCCCATCTGCCACCTCAAATCCACCCTGGACACCATATGCCCAAGTGAGGGGTGATGAGGGAGCCCACCCTTCCACCCACATAATTTTTTTATGTTATTTAATATATATATATATTCTATCAGTAATAGAATTTTTTTAAGAATTTATAACAGAATGAAAAACAAAAAATATTAATAACCAGAATGTGTATATATATATGTTTTAAATATATATATAATTATATTACATATATATATATATAAGATATAAATATATAGATATAAAGTTATCTTTTATGAAGTTATTATTATTGGAAATTATTCTTGGAAATTGGAAAAATCATATACTAGAATTATTATTATGTTTTATTTCAAAATTATTTCATCGAAAATGGATTTAGTTATATTGTTTAATTGCGAATAAAATGAAACAAATTGTGGTATTTAGAGTTTGTTTTGTAATACCCATGTGTGGATACTATTATGTTAACTTGCATTGTGGAATCTTGTTAAATTGATTTGGTTATTTTTCTTTATTGTTATGTTATTGTTTTAGCTTTACCAATGTGGGAACCTAGTTTGTTTTAGGAACCTGTTTAAGGATGTTGTGAACTTTAGGCTTCCAAAGGCATGGGATATTTGTTAGCCGATGTTTCTCTTTTTATGTGCTCTTGATGTGGCCAGTTATTTGGCATCATTATTTTGAAAGGGTTGTACAGGATTATGTGAGACTCTGATTATGTTCTTTTAGCGAGATGGGTAATGCCTCGCATGTTTTCTATTGAGATTTAATGTTCATTTTATGTTGGTACAACCCTTGAGTTTGTTTATGTTTTGGGTCTCTAGGGAGAGTGGCTCTTTGTGGGGGCCGGCGCCTCAAATAGGAGGAAGGGCTCAGGATAGCCCACGTAAGAGTTAGATTAACAAGTGAAAACCTAATAATAGAATTTAGGCGGATGGGTAGTAATAACATAATAAGATAATCTTGGATACCTCGTCTATCCATTAGGGCTTTCACAGATTAATGGTAGACTGAGAAGGCCGTGGTTGGCAAAGTCGTTACCTCGTCTTCATGAGAGGTTAACGGCTCCGCATGAGTCACCCTATGGGGCCGACGCCTCAAGTAGGAGGAAGGGCCAGGATAACCATAGACGGGGGTCGGCGCCTCATGTAGGAGGAAGGGCCAGGATAACCCATGTAGGACTATGCGATGACACTCTCCACTAGTTGCCCTTATGCTTTCCTTTCTTACTTGCCTCTAGAAGTGGTTAATGGTTGTTTCCTTTGATTTATTTATGATGTGTTTTATGGTCTTGTGTTTATTATGATTGGATCTTGGTTGTTGTCGTTTATGATCTATGTAATCTCTTGTTGTTGCGATTGGAGTTACTATTGCTATGTTATTATTATTGGAGTTAGTCTTGTTGGTATAATTGGTCGCGGTCACTTCCTTGTCACCTTTGAGCATGGGGGGTGGGTTTTTTCTAAAACCCATGTGGTTAGGTGGAACGTGCTTCGCACCCGTTGGGTTCCCCATCAACGTTCGTTCTCCACAGTATATTCCAGATGGAGTTGTACTTGATGATCATAATGTATTTCTGATATTCCTTGTATTATGTATTTATCCCATATGTATGGGAGACTTTGATGTAACTCATGAATATGAACATGTAATGTATTAAAAGATGATGTAATGTAAATGCACTCTTGTTGGCATTCATGATTTATGAGATTTATGATGGTTTGGTATCATGTGTGATGTAGTTATATTTATGCTTATGGATATATGGATGTTATCTTTTGCAAATGGTTATTTTAATGTCTTTGATGAATGTAAAGTTAGTTCAATTATTTAGCTTTATATGTATCTTTGGTTATGGGTTGGTTTTATGCGATGTGACCTCGCGTGCCCCAAAGGACTTAGATGTTTATGATGTTATCGTGTAATGTAATAATGTTTAATGGTTCTTTATATGTTTACTTTGTGTTATTTTTTTTAAAAAAATGTGTGCATAGTTGTTGTCCTTTGGGTTTTGCACGACAGGTGTTACATATAATCACTCCCTACCATCACCATAAGACCCACAAGGAAGAGATAAAGAAGAAAATAAATGAACTATTAAAGACGGGCCGCATTGGGCCAAGTTCTAGTCTATTTGCCTCCATAATAGTACAGTTGGAGAAAAATGATGGTACTATGAGGATGTGGGTTGACTATTGAGCATTAACTAAGAAAATAATCAAGAATAATTATCTTATACCTAGGATGAATCAACTGATGGATGAGCTGCATGGAGATATATACTTCTCAAAGATTGATTTACCATCAAATTAGAATGAGGGATGAAGATGTTCAGAAGACTACTTTCAGGTGTCACTATGGACATTTCAAGTTTCCAGTCATGTGCTTAGGATTGATTGATTTTCCCTAAAAAGCTTCCAATCATGTATGAACAAGGTATTTAGTGAGAAATTAAGAAAATTTTCCAAGTTTTATTTGATGATATTTTTATATACAATAAAAATTAGGAGGATCACCTAAAGGATTTGGATGAAGTTACAAGCATATTGAACAAACACTCATTCTTTTTCAAATAGTCAAAGTGTGAGTTTGGGATTAGGTAGATTCTATATTTGAAACATGTCATTAGTGAACAAGGAGTCTAAGTGGACCAAAAAAAGATCTAAGACACTTTGGATTAGCGAAACCCAAATAATATATATCACAAATAAGAGGATTCTTGGTGTTTGCATCCCATTTCATTGTTTCTTATTTTTCTTTTTTATGCTCTATAAGTTTACATTTTTATTTCATTGGTCCATTATTGATAACTGTTCTAAGATATTTTATATGGTCCTTTGTGTTAAGTTATTCTTTCTCCTTAGTTGCCTCCCACCTTGTACATCATGACAATCATCCATTCTTGTGAAATAAAAAATTTAGCTAAGCGTTTAGTGTTAGCATTTTTTGAGAGGTTCTAAAACCTATGTCAAGCACCAACAAGGTCCCCTAACCTTGTCGACACCTAACATTATAATTTTTCTTTATTGTTGGCCTTTCTTTGAGGTTTTGAAACCTTTATTAGGAGTTGATAAGGTTTTTACAACCTTGTCAAAGTCCAATGAAGAATTTTAAAGATTTTGAGAGAGCAAAGGGGGAAGGCATGTTCATTTGTGTTTAGAAGGTTTGAGGTGGTTTTTTAACCACCTTAAGTTTTCAAATTTGGTTCAAGGACCAACATATTTCATCTAAAATCAAGAAGTAGAAAATTGGCATGTGTTCATTGGTATTTGGCATGGTTTCATAACCACAAACAAGTGCCTACAGGGTTTTGAAAAATCATCTACAACTCGATAGACAAACAAATGAAAGGATGAGCTAAGGTGGCATGTTATGATCATTGATGATCTGATGTAGTTTTCAAACCTCTTATGGTTTCCAATGGAATTTTCATCACCAACATGTTACAAATGGAGATTTCTAGTGGATGAAGGATGAAGCTTCGTGTTTGTTTGGGGATGAGGGCTATTTTTGAACCAATAATATATGCTAAGGAAAAGTGTGTGTTGTTGTTTAGAGTAGGTTCCACAACCTCTATTGGCACCCTACAAGGTTCTCCTAACCTTTTCAGAGCCTAACAATATTTTTGAATCTTTTGAAGAATGAAAGAGGAATGACTTGTTTCAGGTGGAGCACCATGTGTAAACATTTCACAATTTTTTAAACATTGTTAGCCCAAAAAAATTTAAATATTGTGTTATTGGTCAATTTGTCCAAATTAGAATTTGGTGGGGGCCTTCACACCTGAGGCTCAACAAGAAAGAAACTTTACAAAGTTGGTAATGAAATTTAATGTGTCTACATTTTTCATCTTGGCATAATGTGGTGAGTATGATGAGCTTCCCATTGTGTTATTACCATTGAAATAAGAAAGTCATCAACAAGTAGGCCTTGACAAATAAAAGATTAGCTAAGGCACAAATTTTTTTCCTAGGGACATGTGCCATTGTGACACACTATTTAGAAGATGGCAACACTAACACTTATAAAGTGTTGTGCCATTGGTCGAAGTGAATGACTCAACAATAGGTGGGTCCATCTTCTTTTGATTAAAGAAGTTGAGGAGAGTGCATCAAAGTGACACTTAGCATGACCACACTATGTTTGAGAAGGGACGATTCTAAATCATTTCCCTTGTTGCACTGCTGGCTATTTGGTACCAAATTAGAAATAATGGGCCTCATGTATTCTATTTAAGAGCCATCAAAATTTTTGGGCCCGCAATCACAAATAAAGGATATCCAATGGTTCACATATTATAGAAAACTTGTTACAATAAAAGAGTACAAAGTGTTACACCATTGGCCAAAATAGATGAGTTAGTGATTCTATGGGCCTTAGATGAGAATATTATTTGGTGAATAATTAAGGTGATTTTTTTTTTAAAACAAAAGTGGCAATGCCACTGAAATTTATTAAAATATGAAATAGGAATACATGAGTTCAAAATGGGCTCCATAAGAGAAAATACATAAGTAAATGAGCACTGAAATACTAAGGCTCCAAAGTAGCAAAATTAAATAGATGTAACTACTTTCAACTTGACTGTGTAGGCCCCATACAATAACAAGACAAGGGGAAGAGTACAAAATGTTGAAATGTGTGAAATTGAGTTGATTTTTTAACCACCTATGGTCATCAATATTATTTCAAGCTCTAAGCCAAGTGTTGACATGTCCTAATATCTCACCAAAGTGCCAACATGCTAGGATAAAAAGTTGAGGGACTAGAGAGGGGGCTATTGTGTGCATCAAGGATCTCGTTCGAGTTGCAAACCACATCCTTAGTGTCGATAGGTGCTTAATGCACCAAATAAAGTAGACAAAGGTGTGATAAGGAAGTAGGCAACCCATGTCATAATGAAATGCATTTTAAAATGGTTTTGAGCACCAAATGTAATGGTACTGAGTGCATTGATTCACTCACCTACCTACATTTATTTTCCACCAACCTACCCCTCCTTATCTAAGAAGAACTAATACCTGAAGTGGCACTTGCAGATAGGAGATGAAATCCTATAATCCACCAATATAATAAGGACATGATTGGGTGTGTTTTAAAGTACATAAATGATTGAAATTTAGACATGGTCATCGCCTACAGTTGTAGAAAATCACAATTTTTTTATGGCCCTTGTGCAAGTTTACATGTTCCCCATTTTGAGTGTCTTTTGGTAGGAGTATATATTCAATTTAATTTTTAAGAGGATAGATAACATTAGAAAAGAGAAGAGCATAATAGAGAGGAACACTTACACAATAAAACAAAAGGGTTCATAGTTTCCAGGTTTGGATAATATAATTTTGTTATTGTAATGATCTGGGTTCATCCCAAATTTGTAATAAGCACTTGTAACCTTTGTAGATCGAATGATTAATGGTAGAATCAACCTTCATTGAGTGTCTCCATGTGTATGGTGTGCATTTTTTATTGTGTGTTATTTTATTGGCCAAATATACGATTGTAAAATACTTGCAAAGCTTTTGCAAGGTATCTTCTTAGAAAAATATAGAAAATGTATGGATATGCTCATGGATTACTAACTAGAATCACTTAATTTTTTTCACCTATTATCAATTTTTTTTCTAAATGTATGTGTAGAGTCCAACTTTCTTGTGCATTTTGAAAGGCATAGTCTTTTACGGTGTCTTGATCAAGGTATCACCTTGGTTTTAGATATTGCATGTTTTGTATGAATTTAGAGACTCTGTTGCCCACCTAGATAAAGGCATTGATTTTTTATTGGCTCCTTCTCACCACCATCTACTACACACTAAAAATAAATCACAATAAACATCCTTTTAGTTTTATCTTTTCTAGTGTGTTCCAACTACCATGTCTGAATGTAACATTGCATGTGTTAGAGTAATCATGCATTAGCTAATAATTAATTAGTCTTTGATTGATTATTAGTCTAATTCATTTCATGCACTTAATCTAAACTTAGGAGTGATTTTTATATCTCATGTCATAGGATGAGGACATGTGTCATGATCTTGTTTTATCCTCACCTAGGGTTTCTAGGTTTATTATCCTTTTATAAGGATTCTTTATTGTATAATCATTAAGACACACATTCATAATGATTCATGGTTTTTTGGATCAATAGCTCTTGGCCCCAATAGTTTTTCTATTCTCTCTTTCTATGATAGGTGTTTGATTATAGGTGATCTTTGGGAGTTGTGGAGTTTATTTTTCCAACTTCAACATGGTATAAGAGCTCCAGTTCTATAATCCCCTCGCCTTCTTTTGAGAGATTATTTCCTTGGGATATCATTCAGTGCATCTTGGAGCAAAACAAAGTCTTCCATTGGATTCAAAGTTATCGTGTAAAAGTCAAATTTATCTTTTATTTGGCTTGATTTGGACTCTAGAGGTTAGATCTACAAGGGTTTGAAACAAATGTTTTTTTTTTTAGATCCATAGGGTTGCTGCAATTTTGGTGTATTTTGAGCCAAAATGAACATTGCCATCATGCTCAGAAGGCCCAAAAACCTTAAGATTGCCTATCAAATCATTGAAATTCGTGTTGAGAGCATTTGGGGCAATTTTTTTGCCAGTCGGTTGTATGGCCTCCTTGCATGTAGATTAAGGTATTTTTTCAAAAAAAAATTATTATTTTTTCTTAGAATTTTTTTTTAAATATCAAATTAAAAAATTCCCTAAAGGCTGGTGTTTTTTGTTTTAAAAATATATTAAAAAAGAAGAAGAGGGGGGTACTTTCCCCTTACACAAACCTACCATGGTAGGGGTGGCAAGCCCCTTGGGCCCCTCCTTGTACTGGGGGGTATCGCCCTCTACCATTGGTAGGGCGGTGGCCCCTTGGGCCCCACTCAAGGTTGGCGCAGGTGGGCTCAACCCCTACGCCACCCTATGGTTTTTTAATATAATTTTTAAAAATAGTTTTTTTATATATTTTTTTCTTATAAAAGAATATATACCATTTTTTTAGCAATTTTTTTAACTTTAAAATAAAAACTTGCAAATACATGCAAACTTTTCATGCAATAAATGCACCTATACTTGCCTTGAAATCTATGCTTGAAGGAGTTTTTTTAGAATAGGTTCTAAGTTTGGCATATCTCCACATTTGGAGATATTTTTTTCCAAATTTGGCATAGGTTTCTTTTTTGCCTAGCCCTACCCCTCTCTGTTGGTCTTCTTAGTTCTGCACTCCATCTTCTAGAGGTGATATCTTAGCCATATATGTGATCTTTTTTAGTGCACTTTTTTTTTGAAATAGGGTAGAATTTTTGAGCTCTTTGCAGTGGTGTAGGTGGATTTCAGTTTTGGCTTTTGGTTTTTTCCAGAAATTAGTTTTATCAGTGTTGCTATTGTGCAATCCTCATTTTGGAGACTTTGACGGTCCATATCTTTTGCATCCAAACTCCTGTTTGGGTCCCATTTTTTTGAAAGTGCATGATTTTTGGTGTAATTTTTCATGGTGTTATGAGTTTCCTCTTTTTCTATTAGAGAATTGTATTTTCAACATGTGGTATTTTTGGACATTGTGAGCTTCCACTGTAGGCATTTCTCATATGTAAACGCATTGAGATAAAGTTACATTCTAGTGCTTTTGTTTGGAATTTCACACATCCTATTGTGCCTTTTGTACTGGCACTATGATATAAAATGTCATGGGTGGGTTGTGAGTGCTTTTGTTTTTCCATCAAACCTTTGTCAAGCGAGTGTTCCTTAAATGACAACAATGAATCCCAATGATTCATGCCTCATGCATGTGTTCCCTGGTTTGCACACTCTTTTATTTATAGGTACTCTTTCAATTGCACGTTTAGATGCTTTTTGTTCTCCTACATGCACTTCTTGGTTTCACACAGTTTCAATGTACCCATCTTGCCTCTCCCTTTCCACATTATGGAGGAGTTTCTACTATTGGTGCTAATGCTTCCTTGGTTTCATTTTTGGAGTGATCCATGTATTAAATTCTTTTTCTTATGTACTAGGCAAATGTAGCGGCTGGTTACCCACGCATTTCGGTGAGATGGAGCATTTACCACATGGAAACTCTTGCATTCCTATTTTCTAGAGGTGACCCTCCATCTTCATTTGATTAATGTTCTTCATGTACTATTGGTACTTGTATTTTCAACTTGCATCTTGCATGTTGAGTAGTGTCATTGGAGTCACTCATGCAAATTCATGTGCCAAATTTGTATCTTCGAGTTATAGATGTTTTCCTTTGTTTGCCATCTTATTCAAGTAGTGTCATTGGGGACACTCATGTAGATTATTGTCTTCTTGATCCTGATCATCATCTATTTCAAAGGATGTTATTCATTTCAACACTATATTAGTCATCTTTTGATAGTTGTCTACAACTTCTTCGTGCTCCAACAACATTCTTCATGTTCCTTTTTTGAGAAATTGTTTTGGTTGGAGGCTGCTTAGTCCTTCACATTGGTTTGGAGGCTTTTCATTCCTTCATTCAAATTTCTCTCTTTTGGAGAGGAGTTTTTCCCATGAGGTTTTCTCCTTTTTTCTGTAGTTGTGAGAGATTAGATTTCTTGTACATGGGTACCTCATTAAACCTTGTTTGTTAGGACCCCTTACGTATTCTCTTTTTAGGGTTTTTGGCTACTCCCTAAGTTCATCTTAAAGGGAGGTTTTGGAGGAATCATGCATTAACTAATAATTAATTAATCTTTAATTGATTATTAGTCTAATTCATTTCATACACTTAAGCTAAACTTAGGAGTGTTTTTTATATCTCATGTCATAAGATGATGAGACATGTCATGATCTTGTTTTATCCTCACCTATTGTTTCTAGGTTTATTATCCATTTATAAATATTATTTATTGTATAATCATTAAGATGAACATTCATAATGATTCATGCTTTTTTGGATCAATAGATCTTGGCCTCCATAGCTTTGCTATTCTCTCTTTCTGTGATAGGTGTTTGATTGCAGGTGATCTTTGGGAGTTGTGGAGTTGATTTTTCCAACTTCAATGGTATGGGTTTATTATAAAACACATTCATTGAAATTTATGTGGCAAATCATTTGTTTTAATAAGGTGCTTAACCTTGAGTTCCCCAAACCAATATATAGGCATGGAGTGACAATTGAAATAGGGGTGCAATATGCAATGGGTATGGTTTGTGTTAGGGTGAGTGTTGTACTTATATGATTATATCTATTACAATACCTTAGGGAAACCCTCCTTGGTCTTGCAGAACTAGCTTTGAAGATCTTACCCACCTCATTAATTGGTCTTGAATTTCCCAACCTGAACATAGGTTTTATGATACTCTTTTCAGATTTGACACCCTTGGCTCTTAGAGACTATCCAACTTGAGGGATTTGGTGTCTACAAGTTAGATAACCAACACTTAGGATTATGCATCTACTACAAAATTTTTGCTAAAGAACTATCTTGGCTCACAATATCACTCACACATTTAACGAACAACAACGTATTTAAGTGGATAAATTCTATTGAACAAACTTTTAACAAATTGAATAAGGTAATGTGTTTGTGTCTAGTGCTCATTATTCCAAATTTCTCACTTTTATTTATGTTGAAATGTGATAGCTTCTAATGAAGGAATTTGAGCTATTTTGATACAACATCCCACTACTTTTGAAATTAGGAAACTAATAGAGGGATAAAATAAGTTTTCTATTTAAGATAAAGAGATTATAGCAATCATGCACAACTTAGATAATTTTAGACAATACTTAGTGTGTGGTAAGTTTATCGTTATAATTGACCACAACAATCTTAAGTAATTTATCAATTAGAAAGACATAAATCATAAACAACATAAGTGTAAGGAAGCTAAGGTAGTAGAAAAAATTCCTAGACTAATATTGAGAGGAGGGTTATGCAAAAAAAATTCAAATCTGAATAGTTAGAAAAATTTTAAAAAAAATAAACATAAATAACATTCATACCATAACACAATGATTGTTTTCTACTATTGGTGCTAATGCTTCCTTGGTTTCGCATTGGAGTGATCTATGTATCTAGTTCTTGTTCTTATGTACTTTCAGATGCA
>VDFB02174240.1:0-11188 GCA_007258455.2 Sequoia sempervirens
CTTGTTATCTTTGGCCAATATGTAATGTAATCAATGTAATGTCATGTATATATTGTAAACCTAGTTGATCTAGATGATGTGATTGTGAATATGATTATAAGAGAATTTAAGGATGTGTAATGCAGTATGATGTGTGACTGAAAGAGAAAGAGAAGAGGTGATAGATCATGTCTAGATTCATCTTGAATATATTTTTGAGATAGAAGAGGAGTGAAGAGTGTTCCTAACTAATTGCTAGAGGAAGTGAGCTAAAAGAATAACTTCTTGAAGGTTGAAAGCAATGCGCTAGTAATTGGCAGAGAAGACATTTAAATAAGTTGCAAATTTTTTCAATGTAATCATCAAAATAGAAGGGAAAAAGCATAATTGCAATCATCAGAATGATTGATCTTGATTGTCAAATTCAACAGTAGAAGGATTTTCATGTTGTAATATTTTTAGAGTTTGTTCTCAAATTAGTAAGTAGTTGGTTCCTTGTGTTGTAGCCCTAAAAGAAGTCTGTGGGGAGTTGTAGCTTCCTTGGGAGTGACCATAAAAAAATTATAGGGAGTAGTAACTTCCTTGGGTTGTAGCCCTAAAAAAAATTTGTAATTGTGATTCAAATTTGTGAGTTTGGATTAGGATAGTAGCTCCTATTATATTTTCTCATCATGGTTTTTCACTTTTGTGGTTTTCCATGTACATCTGGTGTTATGTGATGTTGTGTATTGTGTTGATCTTTCATGTTTTTATTTTTGTTGATTAAATTTTAGTTTTCTCTAGAGAATTTGAGGTTTGAAGGATTACTGATCCACCCCCTCTCTTAGTGATCTAGTGTGTGTTCAATAGAGTCTTGTGTCACCATCTAGGTTCATCCTTATATACCTATCACTGGTCTCATCCTTGTGTCTATTATATCGCCAAGAATCCCCTATAAAGTTTGTACTTCAACAAAATGCATTATCCCCCTTGGATTTTAGGTACCTTGATCACCTCTTTTCATAGGTATCCTAGTCGTACTATCCATGTTTGGTCTTTGCAGGATATATCATTCCTCAAATTAGACCACATCAACTCATCCATCGCCCTATAAAAAAAAGGTAATTGAGATGCTTTTTCTTTCTTTGGGGTTATTTGATATTTTGAGCTTCCTATCTTTACCTACTCAAGGTCACCATAATCCATCATATTATGGTGTTCTTTGAATGGTGAAACTAGGGGAAAGTCTTTTATTTTATATGCTTTTTTTCATGGTTGTCTCGTGTTGTTTCAACCAATATACTTTGCTCCAAGATATTTTTTATGCTAGATAATTCCTTATATTTTTGGTTTTATAGCATCATTCCCACAAATGTTCCCTTCAACTTTGTGAGATGTTGGACTAACCTTCTTGTTTCTTGAGTCAATCCTATGCATGTGACACATAGTCACCCTAGATCCTCATACCTTGGTGCATAGTATCCCATGATAAATAAAATTTATTTATCACTATACATCATGGTAGTTTTAATTTTATTCTCAAAATACCCCATCCAAATTATCTTACACTTTTTAACCCATTCACCCTACATCCTTATCTCCCATCCACCTATCCCATCCATTTTTCTCACTCCACTTAACCATTGATCTTGTGTTCACATTCATGCTTCTCCATCCTTCCTCCATTTTTTTCCTTGGTGTTTGATGGATTATGGCTTGAAACTTTAATCCATCCACCCTTATTTTCATCTCCTCATTTATCATATCATTTCCACATTCATTTGATTCATTTTAGGATAATATAGATTTGTTATTCTAAGCATCTTTTCACCCATCTTATCATTTCCGTATCCATCAAATTTATTTTAGGATAATATATATTTGTTAGTCTAAGCCTCTTTTCATCAACCATATTCATCCACTCCATCAATTCCCATTCTCCTAGCAATCCCACATTGCAATAAAATCCTAATCCATGCAATCTAGTTATGTAATCTCTGCACAAATCATTTAATTGCATCCTTGGTCTTTTTCTCAACCTTATTGCAAGCCTTGATCCAAATCCAACTATCATCACTGGGATGTATAATTCCCAATCCTTATTATTTTTTGGGGATATATCGTTCCCACATCAACAACACTCTATTTGATTATCAATCAACCTTGACTTTATAGCTTGAATAGAGCAAAATCATGTTTATCTTTGAATCCTTTGGTACATATTTTCTTTCTTGTCATATCCTCCTTTCATTATATCTTCCTCCTCCCATATTGCTATCTATCCATCATCTTGCATCATCTTCCTCATTTATATTGATTTCCCTTATCCATTTTGAGAGCACACTTGTGTTCTCTTGAACCTACGTGTCCTCTTGAGGGAGCATCCTCATCCTCATCCTCATCCTCAAATCCACTCCCATCATCTATTATCCTAGGCACTATTTTAAATGATTGGGGCATCTCCAAACCTAGCCATTTTTCTTTGTGTGGGATAATTTTTTCTTTTCTTTGAGATAATTGTATTCTAATGCCATTTCAAAGAGGGAAAAAATATAGACACCTAAATTTACCATTACATTTTGTCAATTTTCCCTAATTTGTCTGTTCTTGATCCCCTATATTAATTAAATAATATTATATTTGTTTAATTAATATTTCTTATTTATCCTATTATCCTAACTCATGTATCCCATTATTCTAATGTCATGCACATAATGCAAATAGTTAATTTTAGTTATCTACTCTTCACCACCCTATCCCTTTCTTCTAAAAAAATAAAAATAAATTTTATTCATTTAATTCCTATCTCACCCATATGTCCCATCCTCCAACTTTTCTTATTAATCCCTAATCCTTACCCAATCCAATCCCTAAATATTAAGTGGTGTGAAATGTTCTTCACCCACCTTGTACTCTCTCTCATCAATCCTTCCTCTTTTGCAAAAGACCCCATGTCCTTGGGCTCATGGATCTTTCTTCCAAAATTTCTCAAAAGGAATTAAGAATTATTTTATTCCTATCATCCCCTTCCCTTTGGAGTATGAGGAAAAACCTTTCCTTTATGGAAAGATCTACTCTTACACACCAAATTACCATCTCTCCTCTCAATCCCTCATATTGTGCCACTCAGCACAATCTCATGGCTTGAGAGATCATTCTTAATATCATCCCTTGATCTCAAATACGCTTAATCTATAAAAACCAACACTTAGCCATTTTTCAACACTCACACAAATTTCATTCAAGTAATATTATGCTACTGAAATTACTAGAGTGAGCACACATCAAACACAACAAATCAAACATCACAGACACATCTCCATAACGAGAGGTTTGATAGTTATAATTGGTTCAATTCTATGTGTTTTAAACCTCTTTCACCTAATTGTAATATAGTTATAAATGGTTGAATTCTATGTGTTTTTAAACCTCTTTCGCCTAATTGTGAGTTTTTTTTTATTGATGAAAGATCTCCTTTACTCCCTAGGGTGATCCTACATTAATTATGGATCTTGATGAAACTAATAATGACACATGTCTTCTCTTTGATGAAAACTCATATTGAGTCACATCTCCTATTCTAGATCCTATTGTTCCCTCTTTGCCATGTGATGCTACTATATTAATACATCTTGATTCACAATGGTTCAAATCTTACACTTATGTGGTTACTATTCTCAAATCTTTTATGGCTTAGTCACTATTTGACATTGGTATTGAGACACATAAATAGCTTCTAGAACCATGCATCCTAATTCCTTCCTATATTCCACCATTTGAGTGGCAAGTTAGTAGTTTAACAACTTAAGGGATTCTTTTTGCTAAAAGGAAGATGCATCATTTATTATAGAGGGTCCTAATATGCATCCACCATCTAACATAATTCATTTCCTTCTCTCTCTTCTTTATAGAGGGACACATTCAAACCTTATCTTGCAAGGATTTTAGGACTATCACTTTTAGGGGGCTATCTTATCCTCATTTTCATACCTCACTTAAGATGAAGTTTGTCCTACAAGTTTTATCTTTGAAATTCTAGGGAGTTCACTCCCTTTTTACATTAGGGTTATGTTAGATTGTACATGTGTACCTAATATAGCTTCAATACCAATTTCTTAATTACCTCAATTGCACTTAAGGGGAGGAGTTGGTGTAATTAATTATTTATTGCTCCTTTACTAAGTTTTCTTAGGTAATTTATTTTAATTACTTGGGTAAAATTAAGAAATAAGGGGTAAAGTACAAAGTTGTGTCACACTTTTATAAAGGAAGCTTGACCACACTAGTCTAAATTTTAAACTTGAATCACTAAAAAGTGATATATGTTTTGAATATTGAAATAATGTAAACTAATAAAATATTTATTCTTTACTATATTTTTATGTTACATTTTTGAAAAAATTAAAAAATTATTTGAATACAGTTTTTTATATAAATTAACAATATAATTTAGTTGTTGATAAAATGCTGAAAAATGATGTTACATGAGACATCAACCTTTATATAGTAAATTTAATTTTTTTTCCTTCAATTTTTTTATGTGTATTTATAACTTGAATCTTTAGGGCATGGATATATTTTTTTCCAATTTTGCTAAATATATATTTTTAGATAAATATTAAAATGTATGTGTATTAAAACTTAGTTGTTTCCAGTTGACGTCAACTTTCATATAAATTATTTATCTAAAATAGAAAAAAATTATACCATCTTGATATAGATTCTTATATCTAGGGCATCATATTTTTTTCAAATTTTTTTTAATAAGTTTTACTATTTTTCCTTGACATCGTAATCAACCTAATGCTTTATACTGATAACCTACATAATTAAGTAAAAATAAAAAGGAAAATATAAATAATAATTAAACTATTAAAATATATACATTTTGAAAACTAAACTTATGGATCTACAAAAATTATTTTTATATTTAAAAAAAATATTTTTACGAGTAGAAGTTGTTGAAACATCAAGTTTTTTAAAATAATTTTTTTTTGGTAAATTTGTGGTGCTAAATATTCATTTAGCCAAAATTAAGTTGGAAAAGTTGTGAATATATAACTTAGCTAGAATGAATCTTACAAGATCATATGTTTGACCAAAATTAATTTTTAGTTAAAATTACTTAAATTCACTTGTGTTGATAAGTTGGTTGAAAGTGTGACACAACTTTGTGTTGATACTCTAAGAGCATGTGTCACCTCAATTGATTGAAACACATGTCACCTCTACTTCATTCACCTCCTTGATTAATGGTAGTTAGGTGTCACATCTCCCTCATTAACTATGGTTATTTGCTTGACTAGTGTGGATATTACTAATGAATGGGTAGATACTAATTTCATTGATGGTTGATATCATTTACACCTTTCCTTCATGCATTCAAGTAGTTAAGAATGTATGGAAGAATAGAAAACCATAACACATGTTGTAATATTTAATATAAATTATCATGCAACTCTTAATTATAATTATATTCTAATAATAGATACAAACATATAAATTATACTACATATTGAATGCAGTGAATATACACTATTTATTTATGAAATTAAAAGAATTGATTATGATTTTATGAATCTCTTACAATGACTTTGGGTCTATTCTTCTTGTATTTACCTTCATAATCCCTAAGGACATGTCTATAAAATCAATTTTTACTTGTATTCTACTAAAAAAAAATTCCCACCTCCATTCACTTATCTATTATTTTGCCTCTTTTGCGCTTACTTTTTCTTTTGATAGCCATGTCACATATTAAAAAATCTCTTAATGCCAATGATCCTCCTATCAATAACATTTTTCCCTTTCCCATTATCTTAGAGATAACTTTCATTCTTGTTTGAGATTATAATGCCACTAGTCTTTCACCCATGTATACATAAGTCTTAGGAAAATGAATTCTTAAAAGGTTAATGAGGATGAAAGTCATCTCAAACCAAATGATTACAATTGTAAATATGTATAACTAATATGTTAATAAATCTTAACAAATAAATCTATTAATAAAATTATTTAAAATTATAAATTTATTATCCATAAAATTACAACTACAACACACTTCATTAATTTTCATCATATGTTATTTGGATCACTTGTGATAAATGAAAGTTAAAACAAATATACTTTTTATTATATTTATTTTTATATTTAACTAGCACTTGTATATAAAGAAGGTTCAAGGATTATGTTGATAGAAAACTATATGTATGTTAATATGTTAGAGAGTATGTGTTTGTGCATGGATGTGCTGCAAATTCTAGTTGCACGTGGTTGGATCAAACAATAAATAATAAATGCTAAATAATGGAATGAAATAAATTTAGATAAATCTAGAATTTTTCTTTAAAAAAAAAGTATTATCTGATTATGAAATATTTGTATACAAATCAATATTTATCTTGACTTTTATGTGATAAGTGAGATTTTGGAGGCTTTTACATAATGTTTTAGAGGCTTTTACCATTAGACAACAGTTGGTTTACCATTAAATAACCCCGACGACTCAATAGTTGTTTGTAGGTGCGAGACTTGTTTTAGACTCAAATCTCACACTATATGTAGCCTATCGACTAAAAATATCTTAATATGGCAACACTTCTCAAAACGACTAGCTTCTTGATCAAGATTCATAATAGAAAAGTGGACATTAAAAAGACCCTGAAAATGATTAAAGATCAGACTTGAGAACTATAGACTAATAGTATCGTGGATGCTATTAACAATCATTCATTCATTCATAATGCCCATAATAATCTTCTCAATACCATTTTATCCTTCTCCCATTGCCACCTTAGGCTCTTTGTAGCTAGGTCAAACCTTTAAGAAATATAGTTTTAATGGGTTAAAATGAGCAGATTGAGAGGGAACATCACTGTGCCTCAATGAAATAAAAAATGTATAGAATATAATAATTTTTTGGCTATTGCAATAAATAGATACAAGTGTAAGTGTACTGATGGATCGTGCAGTCCTTTTCTGGCTGAAGGAAAACTATGGAACCTTTTCTTGCACTCAAGTATGAATGAATATCTACATAAATTGAAAAGTCTTAACATGCAAGCTGCAGCTCACACGTGTACAGAAGTTTGGATTATTGTCGGCAGGAGAGACAGTATCTACAAAGGTTGTGAGTGGAAAGCCACTCAAAAGATGACAGTAGTGGTATTTATAACGCCATTAATAGATACCTGGTCATCATAAGCGACCCCACATCACTCTCTGTCTGCTTCAATAATACAGGAATAATATATCTGGCATGAATTACAGTCCACAGTCCAGTACTCCTTTTTCCTTAAAGTTGGTATAAGTTTTCTACAGTTCATTTTGAATAGATTGCTTGCTTCTAGATTTGCCGTGAAGCGGGTGCCAACCGGGAGGACTGATTTTAATGACAGTTTTTGACAGTGGTATATGTTCCCTATTTGCATTGTACTGTGGTTGCTCTCTGGCATAATAAACAGCAATAATGTTTTGCGTACAGAAAATTTGTGGGCAATGGATTTTCAAAGTTTAAACAGTGACCGATTCAAATTTTAAATAATAAAATGTGCTAGGGGAGAAAGAATACCAATTTTATAGTTCAATCATATAAAGTAGGGTAAGCAGATTGTTTAATAATCATCTTTTAGTGTTTAAAAGTAAGTAAAAAATATACAAGTCTGAACATTTGATGTTGTCTTTAGTTGGTATGAGTTTTCCACAGTCCATAAGTTACAATATTTAGCTTTTGGATTCAGCGTGTAAGTATTTTTGACAGCGTTTAGGATCATGATTAGTGATCCATCATCAAAAGAGAGAAAAATGGAAGCAAAAAAAAAATATTGTATGTTGTCTTTTGTTGTTATGGGGAAGAGGAGAAGCTTGTCATGTTTGGAGACATTCTTAATCTTTTTTTTTTAATAGACAAAAGAGTTTTGCATAATGTTATAATGATGAAAATTGTAGAATGAAATTGAGCATAAATGTAATAGATGTTCAAGTTCATAATAAAGAAAATTTGGTATTATATTTTGTTGATTTGGACACAACCTAGTGAATCCAAGCATCTAAATTTAACAATTCATTTGCTAGCAGGATATTATTGTACATTATATTGGTTTCTCTTAAGTGTAGTGACCTCATAAGATATGGTGTGGAGCAAATTTCTCTATCACATTAGGATTGAAATAAGTTGATGGTTTAGCAAAGTGGTATTGTGCTTTTGGTTTGGTGGGGATCAAATTGAAAAGTGGAAAAGCTATGAGCCACTGAATTGGCGTTGGTTGGTATGATGGTTGGATATCTAGCAATAATGGCATTGGGGGATAAAGGGCCACCTTGCTAGTTTGAATTATATCACTGTTCGCTACCAAGTCTAGCTCATATGCTTGTGGCAGAATGTTTCTCCCTTATTCTTCATTGCTATGACTATTTCAAATTCAATAGCTTGAATATAGTAGAGACATGCCATACAAGATGGAGGGAAATTTTTTAACATAAACATGATGCCATGCCTTATGGAATCTTGTGTTGAAGGTATCCAATATCCCCATGGGAGCTCTATTGATAGTAGTTAGTTGTTCTAGTAGTGATGAAGCATAACCCTTTTCTTTAAATTTATTGAGAAATAGTTGGCACAATTGGTCCCAATCTATAATTTAGACATCTATGGGAGTGAGCATTGCAAATCAAGAGTCTTGATTTAAAAAAATGTAACAAATAATTTGAACACCATATATTATCTTCATCTATGTTGTGAAATGTGTTATGGTTCACTACATCATGCAGGTGCTTCATTCGTAGAGAATGTAGACTAGTATTTAGGATGGATCCCATACCATGGGAAATGTTGGTGGGATCAATGGACCACTACTATTCCATATAACATGTGCTCTAGGTGGTGGTGGTTGTGCAACCATGGTATGTATTATTTGAGGATTTTGGGATTGTTGTTATGGTTTAGCAAACGATCTCCTTTTAGGAATGAACAAAAGGGGCTAGATAAGAATATAAGGGCTAGATTTTGATGTAGACTATTAGCAGGTCAAGGGATAGAGTGGATTTTACCATAGGCTACCATAAAAAGGTTCATGAGAAGGCTAAAAAGGCATTAGTTGTAAATAGGAAACATGTCCCTTCTTGGGAATGTACTTATATATAATATAAATAATATGTAGAAGACACACACACACACATATATATACACACATATGTATATATATACATATACATATGTGTATATATACATATGTGTGTCTCTCTATATATATATATATATACATATGTATATATATATACATACACATGTAATAATATATATACACACATATGTATATATATATATACATATGTGTATATATCAATATATATATACATATATGTATATCTATATATCATATATATCTGAGACATGTATATATATACATATATATATATGTCAGTAATGCTATATATACATATATGCATATATATATGCATATATATATATATATATATATATATATATATATATATATATATATATATATATATATATATATATATATATATATATATATATGATGAAGAAAGAAAAACACTCTCTTTCATATTTTAACCTAAATTTGTAAAATCTCATATTACACAAGACTCCATAAATGATAAACTCTAAATCGACAATTACATGTGTCGATTCCAATCAATTGCATGATTACACAACATTACACTCCAATTTGAAAACAAACCAAATAGATTCGTTTATTAGGATTTGAGTGAAAACAAACATTTACAATTTTGAATAGATTTGTCATGAGTAGGTGACAACCAAAGGTGATTTTAATGATAGTGGGTCTAGTTAATCCAGGTTTTTTCATAATTAAGTAAATGCTCCTTATTTTTCGTTTATGCTGTGATTGCCTTCTAGCATAATAAACAACAACAATGTTTTGCATACAAAAAAAATTTGTGGGTAATAAATTTGGGAAAAGTTTAGCGATGACAAATTCAAATTTTTAATTTAATAAAATGTGTGCTAGGGGAGAAAAGATACCAATTTATAGTTCAAGCATATAAAGAGTAGAGATTATAGCCAGTTGTTTAATAATCATCTTTTAGTGTTTAAAAGTAAGTAAAGCAAAATATACAAGTCTGAACATTTGATGTTGTCTTTGTTATGCATGGAAGGAGAAACATCATGTTTGGAGACATTCTTAATCTTTTTTTTGTAGTTAGAGAGTTTTGCATAATGTTATAATGATGAAAATTGTAGAATGAAATTGAGCATAAATGTAATAGATGTTCAAGTTCATAATAAAGAAAATTTGGTATTATATTTTGTTGATTTGGACACAACCTAGTGAATCCAAGCATCTAAATTTAACAATTCATTTGCTAGCAGGATATTATTGTACATTATATTGGTTTCTCTTAAGTGTAGTGACCTCATAAGATATGGTGTGGAGCAAATTTCTCTATCACATTAGGATTGAAATAAGTTGATGGTTTAGCAAAGTGGTATTGTGCTTTTGGTTTGGTGGGGATCAAATTGAAAAGTGGAAAAGCTATGAGCCACTCAATTGGCGTTGGTTGGTATGATGGTTGGATATCTAGCAATAATGGCATTGGGGGATAAAGGGCCACCTTGCTAGTTTGAATTATATCACTGTTCGCTACCAAGTCTAGCTCATATGCTTGTGGCAGAATGTTTCTCCCTTATTCTTCATTGCTATGACTATTTCAAATTCAATAGCTTGAATATAGTAGAGACATGCCATACAAGATGGAGGGAAATTTTTTAACATAAACATGATGCCATGCCTTATGGAATCTTGTGTTGAAGGTATCCAATATCCCCATGGGAGCTCTATTGATAGTATTGCAAATCAAGAGTCTTGATTTAAAAAAATGTAACAAATAATTTGAACACCATATATTATCTTCATCTATGTTGTGAAATGTGTTATGGTTCACTACATCATGCAGGTGCTTCATTCGTAGAGAATGTAGACTAGTATTTAGGATGGATCCCATACCATGGGAAATGTTGGTGGGATCAATGGACCACTACTATTCCATATAACATGTGCTCTAGGTGGTGGTGGTTGTGCAACCATGGTATGTATTATTTGAGGATTTTGGGATTGTTGTTATGGTTTAGCAAACGATCTCCTTTTAGGAATGAACAAAAGGGGCTAGATAAGAATATAAGGGCTAGATTTTGATGTAGACTATTAGCAGGTCAAGGGATAGAGTGGATTTTTATCATAGGCTA
>VDFB02174241.1:0-39343 GCA_007258455.2 Sequoia sempervirens
TTCAACTGCCTTGTCTATATTCAATGCTTACTATTATGCTTTGGTAGATTTTTTCCAAGCATCCATGAAACTGTTTGAAAGCACTTGTTTTAGGCTTTTACCCATAGCATGAAGGCGTTGAGCTGTTTGATAAAATGCTTTGGTAGCAGACATGTATGAGAAGAATGTGGTAGCATAGAAAGGTAGTGAACTATTTGAAAAATGCTTCAAAGAAATGTGGTCTCATGGTGATGGAATGCCATAACTTGAAGATACCATGACAAACAGAATTGCTATGGATTGTCATGGCATTCCATCAGACCACATTTCTTTGAAACGACCACAACGGTCCTTGCCTTATCTATCGCAATGCTTACCATTATGCTTTTGATAGATCTTTTCCAAGCATCCATAGCTTGTTCATAAGCCAGTCTGTTTAGGGTTTTAGCTATAGCAGCAAAGGTAGTGAACTCATTTTGATAAAATGCTTCGGTAGACATGTATGAAAAATGTGGTAGCATCGACAACTGTCACCATTTGATATTTATGCAGTTGTAGTATGTTTTGTGCAATGTAATCAGCGATATGAATATAACCAACAAAAATCTATTTTCTATAATTCATGGATTGAACTCTGTATTTTATTTGCTCTCAATGTTTGTATGCTATGGAAATGCCATTACATTTTTAAAAAAAGTAGTTTCTTACTATTTTTCTTCAATTTTTTATGTTTTTTTGCAAATCTACCAAAAAACCCTAGTTTTTTCTACCAAAAAACAATATTTTGAAAAAAATCAATTAAAAATAAACAAATCTAATTGAAAATTTGATTAAAAATTAAAAATTTTACCTGATAGAGGTGGATTCCAAATCGGATATCGGATTTCGCTCTCCACTATGCGCCCCCCGCCGATGAGCCGAAAATAAAAATGAATGAGTTTTGGTCGCGGCTTTTTTTTATATATACAGTTGACCAAAATCGGATATCCGATTTGAATCGGATATCCGATTTGGATCGGATATCCGATTCCTTTTGCTTATGTCAGAATGAGATTTAGCCTTTTGCTTGGGTCGGAATGAGATTTGTTTTACACTGAACAAAATCGGATATCCGATCCAAATCGGATATCCGATCCAAATCGATATCCGATTCCTAAAACTAAGTTTTCCCTCTGCCTCGGTAGTCACCCCAGCTCCAAAAAGTCAACTCACCATTTTCGCGTTTTTGAGTCGTAGAAACACGTATTTTTTCCTCCATTGCCACTTTTTGGCATACCATGATCCTGCACATGCCCTTGAAGTAGAGCCTTGTTTCTCTAGACACTTCCATGCTACATGGAAAAATTGGTTGCAATTGTAACATCTTCCTAAAAATGAACTTGAATCTCTACCTCCATCAAATCTTCCACTGAAGCCTCTAAAACCACCTCTTTGATCAACAACTTGGTCTTTGTTTTTGTTTGCATCTTCTTGCTCTTCATAGGTATACCTTGTACCTCTTCCTCTATTAGTGTTACCTCTGCCTCTTCCTTGTCTTTCTTGCCTTCTTTTTATCCTTTCCTCTACCTTGACAACCAATTGAAAAACACTCTTCAACTATCCTAGGTGTTGTGAGACCAATGTCATCTTGAATATTGAGCCTAAGCCCATTTAGATACCTTGCAACCTTTTCTACTTCATCTTTAGTATGTCCTGTTCTAATACTTAGTCTATGAAACTCTTCAGTGTATGCCACAACATCTAACTACTTTTTCCTTAAATTTTGTAGCTTCCTAAAGGTCTGAATTGCATAATTTGTAGGCATAAATTGTGTCTTCACCTTTGCCACCATTCTGTCCCATGAACTTATCTTTGCTTTACCATTCTTTACTCTCTCCTATTGAACATAGTTCCACCATGTTAGGGCAAGACCCTTCAACTTGGTTTTTACAAACTTCACCTTCTCATTGTCTTCTATATTTTCAAACTCAAATAAATTATCAAGAGCATCTATCCAACTCAATACTTCCTCACTGTCCATCTTTCCATCGTACATAGGTACTTCAACTTTCACCTTTGGAGTATTATCCCCCTTGAAAGCCTTTAGCATCCTGACCATTCTCATCTCTTTAGGGTCCAATTCCTCATCATGGACTCCTATTGAAGGGTTCTCACTCTCACCCTCATCCTCCTTATCACTTTGGTCACCAATGACCATACCTCTTCTTTGATTGTTTTCTAGGGCTGCAATTTTGGCAAGGGAAGCTTCATGAGACTTCTTATAAAGTCTCACCTCCTTTGCATATTGTTCCTTTAGTTCTCTAACTTCCTTGGCTATTGGATTGTTCTTTGGAGGCATCTTGCCTTTTCAAATAACCACTTTTCCCTTCTCAACCTTCAACTTTTTTTCTTCAAAAGATCTACTACCTATGCTCTGATAAAAATTGACGCAGAGTAGGGAGGAAAACCTTCCAACTATCACAATTCAAAGTGTTTCAAACAATTTTCCTTCCTCAAAACCCTATCTTGGCAAATTTTCACAATTTCATCTTATTCTCCTAGTAACATTGCAAATAGGGAAATTTGTGCACATCTTTCAGAAAAATTTGTAAACCCACAAAAGAATGGGCATTTCAAATACCCATTAAGGCATTCTTCAACATATCTTAAAACTTCATAAGGTCACTTTGGACCATCATCTCCAAATACCTTGCTGCTACACTGCCCCTTAAGCCAATTAGGCCTATTTTACAAAGCAACACTAACCCAATCACTCTCTTAACCAAAAATTCCTATTGTAAGTTCAAAGCCAGGTTACAAAATCCAAAAATAAACATCTTTCATTAGGGAAAACAATCACCAGTTCACCAAAATATCAAACCCTTGTTTAAGCCATTCTAGGCTAGGTTTCATAGGGGTTTATTAGAAATCAACACTCCACACCTACAATAACTTTAGAAAACCCTAAAAAACACCAAATAGGCCTTGAACATGTTATATCAACCATCTCCCATCCTTTAACAATGTTTTTTCTTCAAACCCTAACTCCTAACCACCACTTTCAAGCCAAAACTCACAAAAATTCAACTAGGGCAGCATAAAAATGCCTCCAAACCCTCTTCCTTGCTCATACCATCTACATTAAAACAAAACCTACTCCTAATGGTGCCACTACACCAAGTTATATCCTGATTCACTAGGTGGAATGGCCTAAGTCTTCATTTTGCACTCTCAAAACCACTAATTCTGAGTTATAGACCACCTATAGAAAATTGGCTATAAAAACTTTATTTCTTTATGAAATAAAATCCCCAAAAAAAAAAAATTCACTTAACATAGGTCTTTATCTAGTTCAAATCATCTTTAATCAATTTCCTATAGTACGAGTCTGTGCATAACCCTATAACAACACCATTTAATGAAAACACATAGAAAATTCAATGTAAACAGATAACTTTATTGTTTGAATCTTCAAAGACAACTCTCCAACCTTTCCTCGATGCTTTTCAAGAATTTTTAAACATAAACTAACTTGATTCAACTGCTTCAACTACCCTTTAAGTCCAAATGACCATTGGGCTTCCCTAATTTTCATTTTTGCACTTTTACATATGACAACTTTTGGAAATATTGACATTTTTTTCAAAATGAACTCTAAACCGACCCAAATACTCAAGTTACATTTTAAATGGTATATTATGACCTTATTTCTTGAAAAGGAATAAAACACACCAAAAATTGACACAAGACCTTATTTACACAAAATGATTAATATGGTGCCCCTGCACCATTATGTGGTAGATATTGTGTTAACAAGGTTCACATATAGGCATGTAGTGACACCTAAAATAGGGACCCACTATGTGATGGGTATAGTTTGTGTTAGGGTGAGTTTTTCCTCCTATAATAATATCTATTATATCACCTTTATTAACCCCCCCTTGTTCTTACAGAGGAAAAAGTGAAGGTCTTACCCACCTTAGCAATTGATCATAAGCTTCCCAACCTAAACATAAATTTCATGATAGTATTCCCAATTTTGAAACCCTTGGCACTTGGGAGACTATCCTACCTTAGGGATTTAAGATTCATAGATCAAATCACCAACACCTTTCATTTGGGAATTCATTAAAGTATAGTCTTTCCAAAGACAACTCCTACCATCCCATACATTTGGTGAAATTGCTTTATCCTAATTAACTAATGAGATGGTTTATAAAGCATATGCATCCACCTTTGTTTAATATTACATATGGATGACTTAAAAATTATATGCACCATACTAATACTAACTATCATAAATTAACAAGCTTTTTTATTTTTTGATATGAACTCTGGCCCTTGGGCTCCTTGTGTTAAGGGTACCACACCATGTAAATGCAACTTATAATATAAAAAACTATCATATATTAGAATTGGGTTCAAAATATTGTCCCCCAAAATTCACAAAAGTGGCATTCCTTTAAGACCCATTTTCGACGTGCCATAGGGTTGCCAACCTACAATCTTGTCGCTTTCCTTTCTAAACTTTTAGCCCCTCTCATGGGGAATTTAGACTCCATAAAAATTCTTCCCATTTCATCCATCTCATCCAGGAAAAAAAAGTAGAGAGCAACGATCTCTTGGTAAGTTTTGATGTTGTTTCTCTCTTCACTAAGGTTCTCATCTTCGATGCTTTTGAAATTTTTAAACACAAATCTAATGAGGAGGTTGTTGCCTTAGTCAAATTATGTCTTACATCAACTTTTTTCTCTTTCCAAGGTGTCATCTATGAGCAAGTTGATGGTGTTGCCATGGGATCCCCCCTCTCTCCTATCATTTTCAACCTTTTTATGGAGCATTTCCAAGAAATGGCTCTTCATTCCTTCCCTCTCAAACTAAGGTGGTGGAAATGATATGTGGATGATACTAATGTATGTTGGCCACATGGCTTGGAAAAATTGGAGGAATTCCATGCCCACCTCAATAACCTTGTCCCTTGTATTTCCTTCACCAAAGAGATCAAATCAGAAAACTCTCTTCCCTTCCTCGATATCTTGCTTCTCAAAAAACTTGATGGATCCCTTGGTTGGCGTATGTTTTCAAAGGCCACCCACATTGATCTTTACCTCCACTCATCTTCACACCACCACTCGAGCCAAAAAAGCGGTGTCCCAAAAACCCTTGCCTTGAGAGCCTATCAAATTTTTGATGAGGATAACCTAGTCCCCAAGTTAGACCATCTTTGTCACATCTTCTATTTGAATGGGTACTCTAGTAAAAAGAATTATACAACCTTTACCCAAGTCAAGGTGAAATTCCTCTCCATTTCTAATCCTAATTCCCAAAAATCTCTACTCTCTCTAGTGTCTCCCTCCCTTATATTGATGGCATTTCCCAAAAAATCTCTAGGATCCTCCATAAAAAGGGCCTCCAATGTGCTTTCAAACCCCTCACAACTCTGAGAAATTGGATCCCCTCTCTCAAAGACTCCAAGAACATTCTTCTCCACTTTGGAGTCTATAAGGTAGTGTGTTCGTGTGGTACACCCTAAATTGGTGAAACAGGCCGATTGTTCAACACTAGAATCAAAGAACATAGTGCAGACATTATACATGATCAGATTCTCAAATCTACTCTAGCCGAACACTCTTCTTCTACCAAACACCATATTTGTTTGGAAAACACTCAAATCTTGTTCAAAGAAGACAATTTCTTCAAAAGGAAACTCAAAGAAGCCATTGAAATTAGCAATCACCCCTTGAACCTTAATCGTGATGAGAGGTAGAAATTGAGTTAGGCTTGGCATCCCTTGTTGGCCAACCTTCAAACCCAAAATATTCCTTCCTCCCATTAATTCCTGGCTGCTTGCCTTCTCTTCTATTCTGGCCTTCTCTCCCTTGCTTAGTGTTCTTGCCCTCCATGCCATCCTTCGGTCTCTTGGGCTCGTGGGTGATCTTTTTCCTTTTAGTTTCACTTTGTTCTTGTTTATTCTTAGTTGTGTTCTCCCTCCTTTCTCTTTATATTTTCTTCTTCTTTTCATTGTTTTGATTAATAGGGAAAAATAGGTTTTGAAGGGACCCAGAACCCTTTACATCAGAAACAAAATGCTGCTCCAAAATATATTCAAAAGTCTACCAACAACAACCCAACAGCCAAAAAACCAACCACCATGGGTGCCAAACTAAAGGAAGACAATAAAAAACCAACAACACCCACCAACAAACCAACAAAAACAACCAACAAAAGACAAACACCAAACATAAACAAAAAGAAACAAGAAACTAGTTAAGGCCACTCAGAGTTTTGGCCACCTCAATCTGTTGGTTTTTATGTTTTTCAACCATATCTAGTAGTTCCTTTTTCTCAGCATCAAAATATTTCTTCCATTAAGCTAACCCTCTACCAACAGGTACCTTTTCATCATCCTTCACAACTTTTTTACCCTTACCCTTAGCCATTTTCTCTTTCTCCATGATCTCCGAGAAGAAAACCCGATCTTCTCTAAGCTGACCAATTTTCTTAAAGACAATTTCCAAAGCTTTTGCACTATTCTTAACCAAGGTATGGCTTACCTGCAACAATTTTTTGATATCACCATTTATGCCAACAACCTTGGCCTCAAAGGCCTACAGTATTTCCTTTCACAGCCCCTTAAAGTCATTAAACGTACCTTCCAGTTCCACCATTCTATTAATGAGGATGTCAAACACAGAGGCCTTTTGAACATTCTGCATATTTTCCTTCAAGCCTCTTATCTTGGTATTAATTTTATTGAATTCTTGCAAAGTCCATTTGGCCAATTTGAAGGTTCCCGTTGCCCCAACCCTTTCCATATCTAGCAAACAAAACATTGAAGTATCATCCTCACCCAGGTATGAAAAATCCTCCGAAAGAGGATCAATCTTCAATGACAGATTAGAATTTTTCTTTTCCTCCTCCACATTCAGATCCCCAACCTCCTTAACTAGATACACCTTAGGAATGTCATGAATTGGAGAATCCTCCACAGTCATAGTTTTATCAGTAGGAACCTTACCTTCCTTTGCCTCTTTTGGGTCCCTGGCCGTAACTGCAGAATCCTTTTTCTTCAAATTGGCCAACCTCTTCGACAGTCTTCTTAATTTTTCAACCGACCCAACATTAACCTAGGCCCCAATCTCAAGAGCCCTACCAACAACACCTTTATCAATAGCCATTTTCGCAGCCTTAGGAGAGGACCCATCTGAACCAACCTCCGTATCATCACTCCTAGAAAAGGCCAACCTCTTAGGAGCTCTGTTACTCTTACAGCCCGCCACCTTCCTTTTCTTGGAAGTCGAAGCCACAACCATAGGGGAGACATCATCCTTGTCCTCATCCCAATCCTCCTCCAATGATGAGGAGGAGTTTGAATTCAACAACCCTTATAAAGCACTTAAAACCTCTTCCTTTCCTTTGATGGTCGGATTTGGGGTTAGAGATTGGACATGCTCCATAATAAGCAAAATTATCCCTTCATGAAGGACAAGGTCCCTCCTATTCTTCATATGAGCATACACAGAGGATTCCAACAAAGATAAAGGAAGAAGGGAAAGGAAATAAACAAACCATGTCTGAAATATTCAGGAGAGTGAAATGGTGGCCAAGATGAGCCTTAAATCTCCCTTCAAGCATCACGTATCGCATCAACACCTCCATAACCCTAGCCAAAATTTTCTTGTAGGAGGTTCTATCATAACCCCAACTCTCCAACTTGGCCAAATTCTTCCACTCATCATCCTTAAAAAATTGGTTCATCGCTTCTTCATTGCTCTTTTTGTCTTTGAAAAATTTCCTTCCCACAGTTGGCATGCCCATAACGGTGGCAATAAGGTCTTCATTCACCTCCACCTCAATCCCTTCCAACACCATCTTGTGGCTATGCGAAAGAGAGACAAACTTGGCCGAGGCATTAGGGTCATGACTATGCATTCTCTCCAAAAATGGAGTGAAATTGCTATGACGAAGAATGTTCTGGAGCTTCTTCTTTCTCCAAATATCACCACATGAGTGTGGCTCAACTTAGCTTCTGTCACTGCCCATGGTATCCCAAATAGAACACACAAAACCCTAGTGAAAGGTACCTAGACGAAAGCGAAAAACCCATAAAAAACCCAGAAAATGTGTAGATGGGGAGATGTACAAGGCCATAAAATCCGCATCAACTTATCCATCACCATCATTTCTTAAAATGTTTCTAGCATCCTTGCGAATGATTGACCCTTGCTCCCATGAGAAAAATTCACTAAGGTTGATAGCCCAATTGGAAAAATAATTAGAAGAGAGTTTCCTTCTCGATAAATGTGAGAGATGCGAGTCTCATCACAAGATTGTAACATCATTATCGTATCCTTTATTAACTTATCCACATTCTAGCTTGGAGGATGAGTACCACACAAATAGTTTATGATATTCATAGAATCGCTTTCCACCCAAACTTTGGAGAACCCCTTACTAATAGCATATCTAATACTCATGGATGTAGCCTCCACCTTTGTGCGATGATTATTCTATGTACCCAATGGGAGTTGCACCATGCCAAGAAGTCTGCCAAAGTTATCTCTTAACACCCCCCACATCCAGTAGGCCCAGGATTTCCCTTCGCTACCCCATCAAAGTTAATTTTAATCCACCCAACTGGGGGCAGCTGCCATCTTGTGTTCTTCCTCGCAACAAAGCTAGCCTTGGGAGTCATGACAGGAACTGAAGAAATTTTCCAATTCTAAATCACCTTAAGATCATAGCCAACAAGGTACATAGTTGGGTCACACTGAGCAGAGTCAAATCTAATGAGAGTAAAATTCTCCAGGATAGCCCGGTAGACTTTGATGAAAAGACTCTCAACCTTTAGCTTGGATTCCCAAAAGATCCTATTATTTCTTTCTTTCCAAATTCCTCAAGTAATATGTGAGGCCATAAGATCCCAAAGCCCATGCAACACAGGAGAGTAGGAAGGGCACTTCCACTAATCATAAAACTTAGCCAAAGAGTCTGGAAAGACCCATCCCAAATCCCAGAGTCTCAGGAACTTGCTCCATAGGGTGAATGAGTAGTCACACCCAATGAGGATATGAAAAGCATTCTCCCCATTAGCTTCACAAAGAACACACCTATTGGGAATCGCAAAACCCCTCTTGCAGAGATTGTCAATCGTAAAATTTTTACCTTGCATAATCAACCAATAAAAGGCATTCACCCCCCTCTTGCAGAGATTGTCAATCGTGAAAATTTTACCTTGCATAATCAACCAATAAAAGGCATTCACCTTAGCAATCAATAGCTTATTCCATAGCTACCCCCATAATGGAAAAGACTCAGGAGAAACCAGGGAATTCAAAAAAGTAGAGGCCACAGAAAAATTACCATTTGCACACAGGGCCCAAACCACTCTATCTGGTTTGGGAAACACTGGAATCCGAACCTTACGTAAGAATTCCTTAAGAACCTTCAAAGATGGATCCCAAACATCAAAATTCTACCAATCCTCATCCTCAAAGTAATTCGCCACCTTGACTCCAAAAAGCTATTTACACAGGGGAGCAATAGGAGGAGCCCAAGGGAGAGAAATAAGAGGGCATACCCCACACCAAATGTCTTCCCAAAAGAGAATACTAGTCCCATTACCCAACAACCACTTAACACCTTTAGAAATCACATCTCTTCAGAGCAAAATAGATCCAGAAGAAATCTCCTCTAAAGAAAGCATATCCTAGGGCCTTTCCAAACCAAATAGGTACTTATTACCCACTAGAGGAGCCCACCCAGCATCCCCATTTAGGAGCCTCCAAATATTTTTAGCCAAAAGAGCCTGATTAAAAGATTTAAGATTTCTAATCCCCAGTCCACCCCATTTCTTCAGTTTACAGACTAAATCCCAGGCCACAAGGGGAATTCTGGCTTTAGACTCCACCCCTGACTAAAGGAATCTTCTCATGATTTGCTCCATTTTTTCTTCAAACTTAAGAGGCACCCTGAATAAGCTCATAGCATACAGGGGTGAATTTTGAATCCTAGAAATACACAAAGGAAGCCCCAAATATGAAGAAGATAGATCACCCCGATTACAAGACATGATTCTGGCTAACTTGAGTTGCAAATCTTCCAAAGCATTAAGGAAAAAAATCTGACATTTAGGAAGGTTGATCTTCTGACCAGAAGCCATTTTGTAGTCAGTGAACAACCTCTTAACAACCCTTGCTTCCTTAACAGAACAAACCCCCATCAAAATAGTGTCATCCACGAATTGTTGGTGAGTAATTGGGTTACACCTGGAAGAGGGTGCAAGACCCCACAAAACTCTAGCCTGAAGCACCTTTTGGATGTTACGACCCAAAGCTTGAAGCACCTTTTGGATGTTACGACCCTAAATTTAGTCCTTTTTAATCCTTTTTTGTTTGTATTTTTTTGCATATTCAGTAGCTTACATTTTTATATTGTCTTTGAATTTTTTGCTTGTTTATTATTTAAAATTAATTGCTTTGCACCTCCCCTTTTCTTTTGTTTCTTTCTTTGTTTATTGGTTTTTTCTTTCTTTCTTTTACTCTCTATTTTTTAGCAATTTTTCCTTTAAATTTTTGCATTTCGTTCATGTTATTTTTCTCTCTCACATTATTTGAGTGTTATATTTAGCTAGTAAATTATTGCAATTTTATATACTTGTTATTTTTTGCATATTTTAGGAGCCTCTTTCTTCATTTTTTTTTTTTTGAAGTTTTTTCTGATCTTTAATGTTCTAGCTTATTTTTAAGTTTAATTTTCCTTTGCACCTTTCTCTTAATTTTATTCTTAATTTATCTTATTCATAACATCTATGTTATAGTCTAATTTCAGTTTCAATTTTATAATTAAACTATAACATAAATGTTAGTTTGCAATTTTTTAATCCTTTAATTCTTTCAATTGTATAGTTTTTTTAAAATTTAAAATTGTTAAATTTTTAACTTTTGTAATAGTATTTTTCAAATAGGCTTCAACTTATTTAATTTAGATTTTCTTTTTCCTCTCTCTTGTCTTATCCATTTGCATTTCTTTCCCTTTTATTCTCCCCTTTTCTCTTATCTTAGGTTGTATATTCTACGTCCTTTTCTTTTCTTCCTTTTAATTGGTTTCATAAATTTGTTGCTTCTTTGTTTATCTATTGTTCTTTATTTTTTGATTTTTTAAATCTTATTTGTCTTGTCTTCTTTGGTCATTGTGCAACCTTCCTTTCACCCTGCTTTCTCCCCCCCTCTAGTTTTCCTATTTAGGTTGCTCTTAGTCTGCAACTAACCATTTTTCTCCTTGAGCTCTTTCATCTTGATGATGGATCATGAAGTGTGATCCGAAATGTCGATGCAAAAAACTCTCACGCAATCTAATCCAGAAAAGTGTGCAAGATTAATTGATATGGATTGTGGAAACTTGATATAATTAACCTTTTACCATGTCATATACTAAAAAACTTGATCATCCTTAAAGGCTGTTATTTGTGGAATGGGTCACAACCAAGATAACTAAATTTTAATTGAATTAACAGTTTACTTAGAAAAAACAACTTATTGTAGTGATTTAGATGTCAATTTTTAATATATTATGGTTATATGTAAATAACTTGTAGTCTTACATTCTTTCCATGTTTAATGTATGGGAAGTGGATGTTGCTACATTCGCGACAAGTTCTTCTCAAACAATCTTAGTTGGGTCACTGATTCAGGTATATGGTTTTTTTATATCTAGTAGATATATAAATTTCTAGATATATGTAGATATATGTTTAGTTTATTTTTTTATCAGCAATTATATATTAATTTTGTCAATTTTATTTTTCTTATTATAGAGTATTCCCCCATCCACGTATGTGGATCCTATACCATTTCAATATGGTAGGAATCCTTATCATCCTAAGGGACCATCATTTGTTGAACTTTTGTTAGCAAAAGAATAGAGGCTTGAGGTAATGAAGAACTGAATTTGACTTTAATTGATTTTTTTGAGAAATTATAGTTTAGTATAGTGATTAGATGTTACTTTGAAAGTTATTAAAAATAGTAGATAAGTTTCTATTTAGTAGTCTAATTTATTTACCTTTGAGATAATTAATCTAATTTGTGGTTTGAATTATTATTGTGTAGCTAACTTCTCATCCATTAGGGGGCAAAAAGAGGCTAAATTTTGATGATCCACCACAAGTTTAGGATTTTCTTGACATGGCATAGCTATTTGAGATATACATTGTATATAGGCCTTGAGATGACATGTCACATTTTGTAAATATTATTTTGAGTTGGCATATATGCCAAATTTGTATATGTACATACACAATTACTCTACACTTTTATATATAAAAATAAATATTTGATATATTTTGTTCATTGTGTGCATGTTTTCCTACTTTGAAACTTAAATTTTGAATGTATAATTACTTTATAATGGTTGAGCTATGATGAACAACATGTTATATCTATTTATTTCTTGAAATCCTGCACTTTAATAGTTTACGAATGACATCATTTTCTCTCATAAATTATCATCAAATATTTACATTAACATGTATACCACTTTTAAATTTGGTTGCCTTAGGCAACTTCACCAAATTTTATCCCTTTATCCATAGTCTTTATAGTTGCAACACCCTTTATCCTTTGATTCCTTCATTTGTTAACATCATTAGTCTCTATAGTTCATTTTGGTTTTTATTCTCTCAATAAAGTTAGAATTCCCATTTAGCAATATTGGATCTTTCAATTTGATTTTTTATTTTGAAAGTAGTGCATCAAAACAAATGACATGGAATGAAAATTTTAGTACAATAATACATATACAAACCAAATTAAATCAATCTAAACCTTCAACCATTCCTAAACCATCCAAATCAAACCTAAATTCATACAAAATTCATTCCATTCTCTAAGCATCACATCAATAAATCCCTTTGAAACCTTAGTCCATAAATTCAATCCTAATATTTAGGGTCTTACTCCATAATATACATCCAAATTAATCCCACAATCTATTTAAACATAAAATCAAATACGATCCGTTAGATCCTTAGGTCATCCTTGAACATTAAACAAACCCCACCCCAAATTTTTGATCCCCTTAAGAGTCATCACACTCTAAAATTCAAAGGAAAATCATTTGGATCTAAAATGTCAATTTGAATCCATTATATCAAATCATCTAATCTATATTTAGTACACTTAATCATCCTTCAAAACTAATATCCGATCGTTGGGATCCTTAATCATCTTAGATCCCAAACCTATCCTTTGAACTCTACAAGAACTCATAAGTTCTAAAATATTAATTAATCTAAAATATCTCTAGGATCCAAATTTTTTTTAAAAAAATTGTTCAAATCTTACAATTTATCTTAGTTGATCCATCCAAATCATCAATATTAATCATCCACCCACATCATCCCAAAAATCATCCCAAATATTTACTTAAGGAAATCACCTATAGACACCCTTTGGGATTCATTATCCCTTTGAATACAAATAATCAACAATATAAATTTAATAAATCCTTATCATTCCAACCCCAATCACCATCACATTACCTTGACCAAAGTTCTCCTGTCCCATAATACCAATCATCAAAGCTCAATCAATCCAACCTTAATCCAAAGGTCAATCATTTTCCTCAATCATCACTTAATCCAAAATCCCATCCTTGAGCCTCCAAAATCAATCTTAATTCTAAGGTCATCCAAAACCTAAATCATCCAAATTATTCAAATCCAATCATTCAAACAATTAAAACCTAAATCCTAACCTACAACAAGTATCATTAACCTTTTTTGCAAATTTTGGAGGTGGGAAATTTTAGGTGCACTTTGGCATGAAAAGGACCTTATCGTTGGATTTAGAGTTGTTGATAAAGTCAAATTTGCCTTTTGTTTGTTCTAATTTGGACTCCTAATTTTTAGGTTTTTTAGCTACTCATTAAGTTCATCTTAAGAGGGTTGTTAGAGTAATCATGCATTAGCTAATAATTAATCAATCTTTAATTAATTATTAGTCTAATTTATTCTCATACACTTAGGCTAAACTTAGGAGTGTTTTTATGCTTTTAGGGCTCTTGATTTTATCGTCTCATTCAACAAGCTAGGACTTATCTAAAATCCAAACCTATGATATATGGAGATGATTAATCCATTTTAATTATATGAGTTTTATCATTATAACAAATCTGAGAGCACCTTCATTATTTATGATGATGATGACAATATTTTTAACCAAATAAAATATGGTCCTTATGATGATGATGATAATAGTCTTGTTAATAACCAAAAATATAATCCCTATGATGACGGTATGGTATTGACCAAGACACCATTGATGGGATCGTTATGGGTCATAGTTCTATAGATTCTCCATAACAAACCATGAGCAACCAAGACCCCTTAAACCAAGAACATACTATTACTATCCATCCCATGAACCAAAATTAAATTCCCATAAGTCACCCTCATCCCAATCTTGGCAAGAAAAACACCATTTTGGAAAAAATACCTCAAAACCAACCAAAGCCCATAAAATCCTCCTCCTCCTACATTAGTCCATTATCGAAAGATTTTTTACAAAATAACCCAAAATCCTATCAATCGTATAATCACAAACCTATCAACATCTTATGGGAAATTTTTATCCAAGGGCTAGTAGCAAAGGATATTAAGGAAAATGGCCCAATAAAATGAAAAGGGTCTTGTAACACCCCCAAACCAATATCATTATCCTTTGGCATTAAATTGAAAATAGCCTCACCAACCTCAAGTTCAATAAGGTTATCCAAGTGCCTCCTAATGTAACATGCCCATTGTTCTCCCTAGTAAATCTACTAAGTTTTACCCACATGTAATTATCTATGCATCCAATGTAGAGCAATACAATTTTTACTTTTCAATTCAATAATAAACACATCATTTGAAATATAACTTTATCCAAAATTTTCCATTGCATAATCAAAGAATCATTTCCAATAATCTAAGTATGATGTAACTTTACATAAATATATTCAAGATAATGTTTCATATTAAAAATTCCATAAAGGTGGACACATGATACATACATAGCTTAAACAAGCTTACATGAACTAGAAATACAAATGGTCCAAAATTTCATTCTCCCAAATCTTGGCCACCAACTACATGAGGAGAAGTATCACTCAAGAATTTTTCCACCAACCATGGACTAACTATGATCCCCCCACATCTACCGAATTGGTAGATGGCCCTAGCCTTTGATGAAGAGATTGGTCTGGTAACCTCATCCTTCAAATAGCCTATTCTGAGCATAGTGATGTGTCCTACATGCTTAGAGCTTACCATAAAGTCAATCTCTAATTCTATGATATTCTTAGCCTAGTATGTATTTGGATCACAATGAATTGATAGTGTAGAAAGTGGCTACCTACACTGATTTGGCCAAAGTTTCAACACCCAATACTTTGAGCGAGGGTCATCTATATTCACCACTACAATTGCTCGATTTTTATTTTGACCATTAGTATTTTAGTCTATTCTAGATTATTCCCTTTCCCGTGGATTATCCTAATCCAAAGAATAACCTTCCCTTTGACTCTCATTATCTAACATGACAATTAAATAGTTCAAAGCAACTCTATCTCATGCAACACACCTAGAGTTTCATAATACTTCATAAAGTACAAAAAAATTGCGTATAATACAAATAGTAGTTATATCCATATAATAATATACCCAATATACACATATCTATATGAGCAAATATCAAAAGCAAGGTTTCACAAAACAAGAAACAACCAAGTGATATATGTAAGCATATCCAAACATTTCACATAAGTAAAAGAAAATATTTCAACATGACAACAAAATAACAATATTTCCAGCAAAAGAATAATGAGGTAGAAATTAGCATGCCTGATATAAGCTTCCAACTGAATAATCCTCTCCTCAAGATTGCACACAACTTCTACTACAAACTACTCAAGAACCTATACTATCTTCACTTTCAATTCTCTCAAAAAATCAAATATAAAGTTACAATACAACTCTCAATCTCACAAATTCTCAACTTACTTGCACTAAATTTGTAGCAGAATATTTCTCAAGAAATCATAATGAAAAGTGACGCATTTGGAAGAATGAGCACCTCTATTTATACTAATTTGTGAGCAATCGAAGGATACAAACAAGAAGGTATTTCTGCCACCTTTCCTCCTCATGCAACAAATCACTCACAAGTTTGCAACACATGGTAGTTTCATGGCCAAGTCGACTTAGTTTTTGGGACAACAAGCTACAAACAAGTTTCCTAATTCAAATTCCATTTCAAAATGATGCCAAGTTTGTACTTGACTAATTCAAAACACTTATTTGCAAGATTAATTGAATTCATAGACTAAACTATTACATTCCAACTACAAGAAAATATGGTGCCACCTCTAACTCTTGGCACCACCTTAACAAGTATGTGGGTTTTAACAAAGTCTACACTTTTAATCTGCATGAACACTTCAAAATGCATACACATCAATGTATCTTATGTGTGCCTTTTGTTTCATATTTTAAATTAGTCTTTATAAGATTTTTGCTCTGGCTTAATTTCCCATATGCTATGCCATATATTTGTGTGCTATAAATGCTTTTTGTGCCATTTATAGCTATATCCGCTCTGCTTTATAATGTTAATAATAATCAACACTTATTAATGCACTTGGAAATTATATCCAAATCTTATTCATATATATATGTTTATATATACACTTTTATCCATTTAAGTATATATATACATATATGTATATATCAATATATATGTATACATTTTAACAAACATATTAATAAAATATATAAACACAAAGAATAGTTTTACGTATATGTATATGTAGACACCTAAATTTGGACACTCGCATTTGTCCAAATTTATCTCTTTTCATCTAATTATCCTCGCATTCGCATTAATTAAGTAATATTGTTATTATTTAATTAATACCTTTAAATAATCTAAACCCCTAAGGTATTCAGTTAATAATTAAATACCTTACCCCTTTCATCAAATGAATTAAATAAATAATACATATATTTAATCCCTCACATGTCACATCCTCCATCATTTTCATCTAATCCTAACCCATCTCCTAATCTCTTCATTAGGGATGTGCACATGCCTAATCCTTGATTAGGATGTGTCACATCCTCCAAATTTTGCAAGTTGGCTTCTAATCCTCATTAACCCCTAATTATCCTCTAATTACTGATTAGTTAAGCCTAATCAGTACCTTGTTCAACTCTGCCCATCCCCCAAGGAATTTTTAATTCCTTTTTATTCACCCAAGATTCCTCTCTTCCCTTGTGAATTTTTAATTCACATTTATCCTTCCAAGGTTTTCCTCTTTCCCATGCAAGTCTTCTAGAATCTTTGACCTGTCACATCACTCACATGTGGCAACTTCCCACCTTTTGGGAACCTTGTCTTATCCACTAGATTCTTCCAATCATTGTAAATTTAAAATTCACTTTTATTCTCCCAAAGTTTTCCCCTTCCCCATGTGATCATTAAGAGGTCACATCAAGGTACTTACAAAGTACTTGTCCTTCCTCCACATCATGTTCCCTCCCTCCACCTCATTTACACATCACCATGTCCTAGGCCACTTCACCCTCCACATGTCAAGATGTGAAGGCTTGTGAGTCCTCAACTCACCATAGCCCTTCATCTTGGCTTGGGTGGCTTAATCTCAATCGTTGAATTCTCTAGAAAATGCAAATCCCTCTATAAATACGGGCCCTCTTTTCTCTCATTTAGCGACCTCATGCATTTGATACCAAACTCTTGCCATTTTTCCATTTGAGAGAAGACTTAGCCATTTAGTCAAGCCATTTTATCCTTTAGCACTTGCATCTAATCATATTGTCAATCTTGCATCTAGCCATCCAAGGAGCATACAAGCATTCAAACATCAAGGGCCAACTAAGAAATTTCAACAGCAAAGAAAGGTATATCTATTTACAATCTTTATTTTATCTTATTTCTTTGTGTTAACAATTACTTAAGCTAATCTTTTGAGGTGTTCCTTGTGTTTTAAATTGCATTTTAGTTGTTTTGCATCATTAGGATAGGATAAACTCAAGGATTCACAGTATATATTTTATTACATATAATTATATATATACATTAGTATCTATAAATGTTAGTTTAAATTACACACATATATATTAATATATATTATATATACACGTAATTCCATTTCAATATTTTTATGAAACACTCATACATGCAATCCCATCAATTGACATATATTCACGGAATGTATATATATGTCACTAGTCCAAATGGTATTCCCATGCATATGGGTAATTCGTCCATGAGCATGTGTAGGTACATCTACCTACGTATACTCATGTATGCATTTACTCACACATATGAGTTTACCAAAGACACATACATGCATATATATATATATATTAAATGCATATATCTCATTGATATACAAATAAACACACAAGGAAGGATGCCACTAATCATCAAGACTCATCACATACCTCATTCCAAACATTCATAAACAAGATCACAAATTAGCATAACATACACAACTAGACTAAAGATCACTTACCATCTACCCAATTGGCTTGACTCAACTAAGAACATCTAGGGCGTGAGTGTGTGAATGCTCAATAAGATTGAATTAGAGGTTACCAAACCAAGCTCTTCTCCTGAGTGATACTTCACCTCTCTTTGGGAGGCTTGAACCTATCCTTGTATTTCAACTTAGTCCACCATAGCAGTAGTTAGCTGGATCAATGCATTCATATACTTCTCATACATGTCATATTCACATAATTTATTTCATATACTGAATCATAAAAAAATTAATTGAATAAAACATTCATTCACATTCTATCAGAATTCATAAATAAACACATTCACATTTATTGAAGTAATTCACCAAACAAGGTAATAATAAAATAGGTAATAACACAGGGAGTGTAACATATTCTCCCTTGTGAATCATTGTCCTTGATGATTTTAAAGTATCAATATGACCATAGCATAAAGCACACATCACAAATGCAAATAAAGAAAAACATTATAGTTTTTCAAGAATTTTTAAATTCTTGCAAGACTTGTGGAAACTTAAGTTTCACCTCATCATAGTCTTCCCATATTGCAATCTTCTGCATACTGATCCCATTAGACCTTGCATTGTAGAACCTCTTAGTTACGTAAGTGAAGCTTACATGTTCCAAGCACCTTGAGCGGTTCAATTGTTACCACCTGTTAGGTCTCAAAAATGTTGGTTTGAAACCACAAGAGGTTGCCAAGCTCTTGATATGTTTTTGTCTAACGTACAAGGAAAAATGGTATATTTGAACCTTCTTCTCTTTAGGCTCTTCCAGACCTAGGCGGGTGCACCTATGCAAATGAGGCAAACTTAAATTGTGCATTTCCTACTTAAGCAATCTTTCCACAATGGCAATTGGAAGTGGAGAGATGCAGACCTAATTGGTATGAATTGTATAAGCAATATCAAGGTGAAATTTAATATGTTCAGTTAACAGATGTGAATTTTTGAAATGAATTTAATGAAACTAAATAAATAAAATGGGTGAGACCAGTGACTTGTTTGGTATATGGATTCAAGTGAAAGTCTAAGATGAGTGGCTTGTATTTGGTATAAATTCTAATTGTTTGGCATATCAATATTAGTTTATAACTTGTATAAACATGCAAGAATGTAATTACTAGGTTCTTAGTGATCCAAATGACACTTCTCAATTACTGTGAATGACTTAGAAGGATTTAATATTTACTTGAAAGAACCAATTAATCATACCACACAAGTACAAAAAATGTGTATTGATAAATTGAGTATATAATTGATATATCAATTTAAATAACAAAGAAATATCAACCTTGGAGACAACTTAATAATATTTTTCTATTAATTCAACAAACAATTGACACCATTATGATGCCACAAAATCAGAGTTCTTTCATTGATTTCCCCAAAATTTCATACATGCATCATGGTCTTTTGAAATGTAGAAATTATCCCTATTCACCTATTACTTTTTTCTATCTAATTTCCTCCAATCTAATCTAATAATTCCTTTTGGTCTTGGTATCTCTTATTTATATGAGAGGAAACAAGCTTTAGACCAAAGGATATGTCTTTTGGTAACAAAACATAATTAGGAAATTAAACATAATTGAAATAATTTAACAACAACATGTGTGTTAATCTGTTAGTCTTCAAGTAAAAGCCCGTGGTCATCTAAGACCTGTGCAAAGCTTTTACTGCATGATTAATCTCTCTTTGTGATGATGATGATCAATCCTCATCGGAGCCCAGATATTTCTCCTGCCACTTATTGATTGTTAGATCATTTGGCCATTTGAATTCTTGTGTTGCTGTGAGATTTGCGAGATGGCTCTTCCATCTATTATCAAGAAGGTTCCTCACATCTACCACAAATTTTGTGTATCCACTATCTAGTATGACAATTCCATCAAGCAGAGTATGAAGTTTTTCAAGGCTGATATCCCCACCATTCTGTATATGTGTCAAGCATTGAGAAATCATTTGATCAAATTCTTCTTTCCACTCATCCACACCTTTTAAATGATTATCATCTTTGATGATCAAAGGGCTGAAGATGTATTTAATAGAATCAAATGCATTCCTCCTATTTTCCACTTTCTTCTTCATATCTATCAAGTACTTATGCTCCTCAATTACCCCCTTTACCATTTCCTATGTTGGTTTGAGTCTTGGAGGGGCATCTAGATCCCTTTGTGTGGCCTTGCATAGAATTGTTAGAATGTGATAAGTAGGTTGCCATCTCTTCTGGAGTTCCTCAAGGATAGGGGAATTGGCATTTATCTATTCCAAGGCCTTAACCAGATTGCTAAAGCTTTCATGTACTCCACCTATTTTTTCCTTTAGTATCCCAATTTTGTGCTTCAATATCTTTCTAAGAGTATCCAGGATGTGATGCTTGGCATCTTCCATATTATGCTTCTTTAGCTTATCAATTTCCTCTTTCATCTATTGTATTTGTGGGTCTTCTACCTAGATAGGTGGGTGATAAACAACTATCTCATCCCCCCTCACTGTGGTAGCCTGCTATAATTGTTGTTTCAACTTTACATTCTTAATAAACAATTTGTTTACTTCATTATTTGATAAATTTAGTATTTTCTCATATTCAATTATTTTCTTTTCCATATTCTCCACCACATCTTTGGTGAACATTACATAATGCATGGTTATAGTTTTAGACTCTATAGGAGTTGCATATTTCATCATTATTACCATGGCTGAACCCCTCATTTCTTGCACCACATCTAAGAGTTGAGGCTTCCTTGTGCTCTTTTGTTTTGTCCATAAAGCAAGAATTTGGGTGGTAGGGTTATACCCTATTCCTGAAACACCCTCCTCTAAATCAAAATCTACAACTAACATTGGGTCATCTTGTGCTCTAATTTGATCCAAAAGAAACACTTTAGATAGCTCCATCCCTAGTATGATCATCATATCACTTTTCAATACTAATTCTCTTGCCTTCTAGGGGGTAACATTAATATTATCAATATTTAATTCTGCCAATGTTTGAGCCTGAATTTGAGCCTACTTTTATCCATCGGCTCCTATGAGATTGATCTTCAATCTTTCATCAAACTGCTTCATATTCATCTTAATCCAAAAATATTTAAATTCATTAGTATAAATAAATTTTTCATCCTTCATAAACCTTAGAGAGGAAACTACCCTCTCATCTTCCTGAATCTCATCAACACCTTCCTATGATATCCTGATTTTAGGGTCATGAGGCTCTTGAATTTTTTGTTGCTATGCCACCTCCTTCATTTCAGTCAGAATCAAAACTGCTTCTTGTTCCTCATCATCACTTGAGCCATAATCAACCAATGACTCAATCTTCTGCTTCTTGGCATGGGGTTCATGTGTGGGAGATAGAGGGGATGGATGTGTAGGTGATGGGGGTGGTGTATGAGATGTGGATGCTTCATGTGATGGTTTTTGGGGTGTGGGCAGTGGAATTAACCCCTCATCTTGAGCCCTTTTATAAAATTCATCAAATTTTCCAAGGATCATTTGCATCCTTTTGAGAAGATTGGGTTCATTTGCAAAAAACCCTTTAAAACTTTTATTATTCTCCTTCTTCTAATCTTCCAATCTCATCATCATTATCCATCTCTTTCTAGTTTGAAATATGTCATCAAAATATACCAAATTCCTTATTACATCCTCCTTAGGGTCAAATACATGAGATATGGCCATCTTCATTAGCAAAGTTCTTCTGATCATATTAATGTGACCCTCTGGGTCACATACTCTCTCCTTTCCAGACTTGAGGGGATAATTGACCCTCATAAACCTTTGTAGTTCCTCCAACATGTCAGATCCAACAGAAAATTCCTCAAACACTATTAAATCAGGAAAGAATGTGCCTTTTCTCTGATTCCTCATTAAATCATGCTCCATCCAGAGCATCTGCCACATGAACTCTAAAAATCATATTCTTGCAGGTACAAATTTTGGCAAAATGTGTGGTGCTTGATCACAACCGTACACCCTAATAATAGTATGTTGTGGCATAAGGAACCAATCAACATAATTATGAGTACATCCCTGGTCTGGCTTATACTACATTGGCCTCATTACACTCATTAGTGATTTAGGTAACCTTGGTGTTGAATAATCAAGGGCAACAATTAATCTAACAACAAAATCATTTCTGAACACAACAAAATCACATTTTGTGCAATTGTTGTCCCCGATGTAGCACCAATTATGTATAGGGAGTCTAACTCCATTCATTTGTGTGCATAGCTTCATCCTTTTGGTCCATTTTGTTTCATCCTAAAATAAAATCAAATGACATAGCAAAGAATATTTTCTAAAGGCTATGGGAGCCTTAGCCTCTTTGACCTGCAACAAACCCTCATGTATTTTCTCTTCAATCACATATGCAAAATAAAATTCCACATTTGACTCCGAATGATAAATGATCATAGCCATCCTCATTAATCCTACTGAAAAATTATCTTATGCATCTATCCCAAGAACTTGACACAATGCATGATAGGTGTTTTTGAAGTAAACCTAAAAATCTGACACTGGAAAAGGCTCTACTTTTGAGGAAGGGATGGGAAGTATTTTTTTATTATCACCCCTCTTCATATGTAGGGGGAGCTCATCACTCCTATAGGTTCTCCTTATCCTCTTGTACTCCTATTCTAATTTCCCCAAATTTACCTATGTAATAGCTTGTTTATTTAGGTTAAAACATTTAATAATGGCCTCCCTTGAAACATCAACTAAACACCCACCATCTAGAAGCCTAAAAATTTTGATTGGGGCATGGTAGCCATAGGCTAGGTTTTTAACCACCTCAACATCAATAAAAATGTTTGGAACAATCAATTTAGCTAAGTCAAGGGTCCACGGGTTTGATGCTAGAATCTTATCATTTCTATTTCTATAGAAATACCAATACAAATTCCACCCTGACTGAGGAATAATAGGGTCTCTACATCCCTGTGCTAGATCTCTGAAACCTTTTTTGGCCCCTTATCTACCGAACCAGGAAATAAAGAAAGCAATGGCGATTGTAAAGAGGGTTTTCTAGTTTTGGCTTCATCTTTTTTAGCTCCTACTTCTACTTTCTTTGGTGCCATTGCTAAATTCAAAGAGTGGGGAACAAAGCTTACCCAGAAATGTAGTTCGCCTTGGATAATTTCCTTCACTTCTACACCTTGAGCTCATCTGCACTTGGTCTCTACTGTTATGAACAAGAAATCTCAATTTACTTTGTGTATCTTGACACCAAAATGCATTAATTCTCGACTCATAAATTCACATCATTCAAATCTTTGTATCAAGCTCAATTTCATATTTTGATGTTGACTGATGTGACTGGCATGCTTTAAATGACCCAACGACTACTTTACCATGATACCTCATGTCACTTTTTACTCCCTTACAGTACTGCAATATACCTTCTGCACCCTTCTTTACTTTACCGCCCTACCGCATGTCACTTTTGGTTCTCTTGCAGTACCACGGTATGTCCCTGTACATACATGCAATTATATTGCTCTGCCGTAGGTCTCCTTTGTGCTCCCTACGGTACCATGGTATGTCTCCTTAGTACTCCTCCTTAGTATACCGCTTTACCATAGGCTATATCATGACCCTCTATAGTATAGCAGTGCCTTCTTCTATTATTGTTCCTTAGTGTACTGCTCTACTGCGGGCTATGTGTTGACCCCTCGAGGTATAGCGGTGAAGGTGACAAAGTATAGTGCTATCTTCTTATACCATCATACCACGAGCTTCTTTGTAATGGGCTGCGGTAGAGAGGTACAATGTAAGGGTCATGTGGGGTGTCTAACTTGGTAGCGATATGGCGGTAAAAGGTAAATTTGACCTTATGGAGGGAAAAATGTGACTTTTTATAAAGATGATTGTATGAATTTTGAATTCTAATTGATGAAATCACCAATTTTTTTTATGAAAATTCTAGTTCTAACACCACCCTTGGATCCTGCACCTACAAAGCATTCCAATCAATAACATGGTTATCATTTGGTATATACTCCTTGAGACATGAGACATGAAAGGCGTTATGCATCCTAGCAAGAGATGGTGGCAAGGCGATCCTAGACACAACAGGGCTAGCTTCCTCAAGAACCTCAAAAGGTCCAACATAGAGGAAATCTAGTTTGGATGAATTTCTAAACTTAATATAACTTTTGTGAGGTTTAACTCTCAACAAAACTCTATCCCCTACTATGAAATTCCTAGGCACCCTCTTAGAATCTGCATAACTTTTGTGCCTATCATTAGCTTCTGCTAATACTTGCTTAATGATTCAAACTTATTCCTCTATTTCTTATAACATCTCAGGCCTAAGGCTTATCCTATCTTCCAACTTATCCTAGCTAATAGGAGTTCAACACTTCCTATCATATAATGCTTCAAATGGACCATCTTGATCATAGAATGATATGAATTATTATATGCAAACTCTACCAAAGGTAGGTAATCCTCCCACTTGTATTGTTGATCCATGCAATACATCCTTAGTAGGTCTTCAAATAATTGGTTTACCCTTTTAGTTTTCCATCTATTTCCAGATGACAAGTAAAGCTTATATTCAATTTTGTTCCAAGTGATGAAAATAGGGTTTTCCAAAATCTAGATGTTATATGAGCATCCATATCTAAAATGATCTTTTCAAGAATCCCATGCAATCTAAATATCTCTTGTACAAAATTTCTAGCTATTATAGGAGCTCCATTAGTCATATTTCTTGGTATGAAGTGAGCTAATTTTTTCAACTTTTCAACCACTACTAGAATGACATTGTGTTTGTTCCTAGACATAGGGAGACCTTGCACAAAATCCACACTAATGACTTTCCACTTACTTTTTGGAACTTCATGTGGATACAATAGACCTGCAGGATGATGATGATCTACCTTTAATCTTTGGCACTCTAATCAACTTGCTACAAATCTTTCCATGTATCCTTTCACACCATTCCAAAAATATAATGGCTTAACACCGACTAAAATCTTGGTTACACCCGGATGTCCTAAATATGGTACATTATGAAATTTTTTCCATACCATATCCCTCAAGTTCCCAGAATTAGGTATATAGATTCTCCCTTTAAACCTTAACAATCCATTAGGTTCTAGGTGATATCCTTCATACTTTCAATCTTGCAAATCATTCATGAGTGCTTGCTTGACTTGTTCATAGAACTCATCACCCTTAGATTCTCACAACACTTGACACTTAAAGTTAGTTTGGATTGATACCAACAAGGAGATATGTCTCCTATGACTTAAGGAATCAACTACCTAACTATATTTCCCTTGATATAATTGATATTGAAATCGTAATCAAATATCAGCTCTAACCATCTTCTCTACCTTGCATTAATATTAGGTTGAGAAAACAAATACTTAAGACCATGGTGATCGATCTTGAGTTCAAATGGTTTTCCCAATAGATAATGTCTCCACATCTGTAAAGCATGAACTAGTACTACTAACTCTAAATCATGCAAAGCATAATTATGTTCCTAGGGTTTCATCTTTCTAGAATAATAGGCTATGACTCGCTTGTCTTGCATTAATACTCCACTTGATCCTTCCCTAGATACATTTGTAATAACCACAAAGTTACCATTTGGTTCTGGTACCTTTATTATTGGAGTCATGGTCAACCTTTATTTAAGTTGGTCAAATGCTACTTGACACTTATTAGACCACTCAAACTTCTTACCCTTTCTTTGCAATGGCATGATGAGAAATATTATCCTTGAAAAGTTCTCTACAAAATTATGGTAATACCCAACCAATCCCATAAAACTTCTAACTTTCGACACATTCTTGGGAGCCAACCACTTTAGTACCACTTTAATCTTAGCTAGGTCAACCAAAATCCCTTCAACCAAAATGATGTGACCTAAATACTGTACTTTCTTCTGGAAGAAGGTACACTAAGAGTTTACCATATAATGTATGCTCTCTCAGTCTTTGAAGTACAATCTCTAAATTCTTGAGATGTTCTTCTTCATTCTTGGAGTAGATTAAGATGTCATCCAAGAAAACTAACATAAATCTATCCAAATAGTCCCTAAATACATTGTTCATTAGGTTCATGAATGTTGTAGGTGCATTCATCAACCCAAAAGGTAAGACTATGAACTCATAATGTTCGTATCTAAAATTGAAAGTAGTTTTGAATATATCCTCATCCTTGATTTTGAGTTGATGATATCTAGAACATAGATCAAAATTTGAGAATATTACCACTCCTTGCATCTAATCAAAGAGATCATCTATGTGTGGCAATGGATACTTGTCCTTGATCATTGCTTTAATATTAAGCAACCGATAATCAATACATAAGCATAGTGTACCATCTTTCTTCTTTACAAAGATTATTGGCACTCCCCATGTAGAAACATTGGGTCTTATCAAACCTTTAGAAAACAACTCTTCTAGTTGTGCCTTTAACTCCATTAGTTCGGTTGTGGTCATCCTATAAGGTACTTTCGATATAGGTTTTGACCCTGGTACTATATCGATAGAGAAATCAAATATCCTCTTAAGGGGTAATCCAAGTGATTCTTCTGGAAATACATACTCAAATTTTCATAAGATAGGATACTTTTCCATACCTATTTTTTTAGATTCAAATACTTCACCCTCTTCAACATCTCAAAAGTCTTGACATCAATAAAATAACATATCTTGAGAGATGAATTTCTTACCTTCCTCAAGCTTCTCCATTTTTACCACAAAGAGTTGACAACCTTTCTTCTTTGCTCTATGCATTTGCGTAGTAGATATATGTCATAACTTAACCTCTCTTGGCATCCCATGAATTGACACCCAGTTACCTAGATCATCTAAATATTCAACTTTTTTCAAATGACAATCTACCTTAGCCATATGTCTCCATAACTAGTCAATCCCTAAGATAACATCATAAGACCCTAAGGGAGCTACATATAGATTCACTTCCATTGTGAAACTTGGAAGTTCAACTCTTGCTTTGAATAGACATTGAATTAGCTCAACTCTCGATTCGTTAGCATATTCTACAACTGAGGATTGTTCCATGTAACCAATTGTTCTAGACATTTGACTTGCTATTCTAGGAGAATATTCTACACCTAACACAATTCTTGCCCAATTTTAAGGGCTATCATGTAATAATATTACTAATCCATAGAAGATTTAAAATTTCCAAGATCTCCCTAGAACTACTATCCCTATACTTCAATGTATATGGGAAAGTAAATGAACCAAATATATATGGTCCAAACTTCATAGATTCCACAAGACCTGTATGGGTCAAAATCATTCAACCAATCAGTGTGTCAAGATCAAGGAGAATAACAATGAGATAATCACTAATGGGGATATCCAAGCTAAGTAATGTACATCTACCTTGTTTATAGAATAATTGAATATATGTCAAGAAATCATTCTAAAGCATGATAAACCTTGCTAACCCCATTATGTCTTTTCTCAACCTCTCCAGATGAATTGAAGTGATTACTCAATTCTAAATCATAATAAAGAAATAGGATAAAATAAATCAATAATGTTAATTCTCTTTATTTACAAGCATAAATGAAACCAATAAAAGTAACAACTATTATTCATAAACATGGTCAATGGAGAGTAGTTGAAATTTGGCAATAAGCATATTTTTTATTTCATACGTCATGGACCCAAACCGAATGCACCAACATGTCCAAGTGGGTAGGTAAATGGTAAGGAAGGGATTTGTTCATTCTCCAAGTCACCCGGTCATTTACGAGTGCATTATTTCAATGTAGTCTCTAAAATGGTGAAAAATAGGATCTATCCCAAAAATGTAAGATAGATCACTTGTTTTTCCAAGCCAATATCACTTCAATTATGCAAAATAAGATGAAAATAACAATCATAAAATGACCCTAACTATTATAGCAACTATGAGGAATGTTTTTAGAGTGTAAAAAGTTGTGTACCTATCCAAAAAGTTGTTGTTTTTGAGCTATGGAGGACTCATTCGCCTTCAAGGGTGAATGGGTCCTTTTAGGGTTTTGGAAAACTAATTTCAGGATCCTATACTTTGATGTCTACACTCTTGAAATCCCTGTTATCAAGCTTTGGAACTCAATAAATTCAGTTTTGTAGGGCTCTTTTCATGATCTTGCACCTTGAATGACAACTTTGATAATCTTGCTCTTCAACCTGTAAATCTGCAATCACACACTGAAGGACATCAAACTTTTTAATTTGTTATTGAATGGGGTTTTTCCTCAATCAAATCCCTTGTAGGTAATTAAACCAAATGATGAAATAAGATAAAGAATCATGAACATGAAATGATGCAATTAGAACCTTGCCATGATGATATGATCTTTGAATTGTTGTAATAATGACTTGAAATCTACCTTGAAATTCTTTGAAAATTCTCTTGAAATGCTCTACTAAACTCCAATTTTCTATAAGAATTCTCTTGTAAACTTGCTAGGAGAAACAATGTGAATTAACCCCTTATACTAAATTAGGAGATTAATCCCAAAATTCAAAGAACTAAGGCCGACACCAGATCTAGAAATAAAGATAATTAAATTCCTACTAGAATGAAATTTAGAAATTAAGGTCTCATTAAGGGAGGACCCATTTTCCACCAAAGGCGAATGGGTCTTGGCTAAGTTTCCAGGACCGAGCTTTAAGGAGCTAAAAGAAGGGAAAAAACCAATTCCAAATCAATTGAAAAAAGGGGGTCATGTTAAGAGAGGACCCATTAGCCATCAAGGGTGAATGGGTATTGGCTCAACTTACCAGGACCAAATTTTTTCCCAATGAAATAATTTTATATTTAATTTATGATTATCGAGAGAGATCCTCGGCAGGTGTCAAAATGAAAGCCTAAAAGGGGGGTTAATAACTCCACTTAACCTTAATGAATTAAGACCACCTAGATAAATGTGAAAATGCTTTAAAACACTTTACAACACTTAAAAAAGGTATACATTATTCATATTTTATTTAGAAAGGGGCCCATAAGGCTTAATTAAGCAAATAAGTCCTAGAAAATTGTGAAAGTGTGTTACAACACTTCACAACACCCTTGTAAAGGACCAATTAAAGCATGATTTAGCTAAATAAAGGTCTTAAAATAATGTGAATGTCTACAAGACATTACAACACCACTCCAAGACACAATTGGTCCAATTTTAATGTCAATTATCCAAGCAAGCAAGGAAAAAGGCTACTTTTTCTGTCACTATATTTTGCCACCACTTTAGTGAGAGGATGACCCCATGTCAAACTCACACTAAAGTATACATCCAAGACACATAAGTATGCAACAATAACAAAGATACATGATCATACCCTATCAAAGGCCAAGAAAAATAAACAAAAACAAATGATTAAGCACAACTGATTCAACACAATGTGAGGTGGTGGTTGTTTGTCCATAACACATGCTACTCACTCCAGGGCCACAAAATTTTAGGTCATCTATGGGGTGATTTTGCCCCAAAATATGTATGCTCACTCTAGGGTAGTGGATCCTCAGTTTGTCCACCAGGTGAGTTATCCCAACGTGGTGGTGGCAAATGAGAGAATCAAATTAGCTTCTCATACCATACCAAAGTCATCCTCCTGAAAACTTTGATAAGGCATCATAGTGAAAATTCTTTGTAAAATGTTTTTGACTATCATGTAAATTTTTTTCTAAAGGGGATTTTCTTTATTCGTGTAATGGTTTTCCTCTTAGGGAGCATTATGCCTAATGTCTCAAAGAGAGGAAAAATCAAGGTGTTAGATCACCCATGGGATGCCTCGTTCGCATCATGCCATGACAACGGATGTACACTCTTGGATGACATCAAACTCAATGACACCACCAAGAAGAGGACACATCACAAGAAAAAAGAAAAATCATGCCATAAAATTTTCCAAAAGATGTCATCATTGTATGCCCCCACCTTAAAGCATTTGCTACACCATTACTGTGAGCAATTGCTTTAAAATAGCCAAAGTTTTTAGCCTAATACATGAGAGCTTTCCTTAGAAAACCCTATGCTAAGTCATATGTTTTCGAAGCAAGCTACACCATAAAATAGGAAGGAAGGGTTTCCCCCACAAACACACAAGGGATCTATGGATTTGGGGTCAGTATGTCTATGCTATAATGTTGTCATAGAGCATGGAATTGTCATCATTCCCCAAATAATCATAGAAATGGAAGAATGACACAAAGAGAGCGAAGAAAAAGAAAAATCCTTTTGGGTCAGCTTCTAAGGATCGGGGGAAGGCCAAGATTTTTTCTGAAGATATGCAGGGGGAGGAACCTCCAGTTGGATCACACCAGGGCAGTGGTGTGTTAGGGGCGATAGATTATTCTCAGATGTCGAGTCTGGTTAAAGAAGGGGCTGGTATCTCTTTTAATCTGCTCATGTGGCTTGTTCAAGAGATGCATGACCTCCATAACAAGCATGATACCATTGCCAAGTGTAACATTTCCATTCTTCGTAGTCTTAAGGAGCAGGAGTCTATTTTTGGGCTTACCTGATCTTTGAACACCAATGCCGACTGTATGGTGGATAAGCTTGCTGCCTTGAAGAGTAATAATGGTCTGAGATTGAATTTGATGGAAAGGAAAAACAAGCAGCTTTGTAGGGATTTGGACACGCTTATTAACATCAGCAGAGAGAAGTTGGAGGCGTCAGCTGAGGGTATGGTTTTCCTCAATCAAAAGGCAAAAGAGTTGACTGGGAAGGGACTATTTGATGACCAGGAGAATTTGGTTCGTGGGGAGGAAGTTGGGATGGACATGCATTCAACTAATTTGGTTGTTGGGCCGAGTGTGCGTACTAGGAGCAAAACAAAGAAAGGTAAGAAGGACTTTGCTCGTGATGTTGAAGAAATCATGGATATGCATGATAGGTTGGCGGCCAAGGATTTGGAGGCAGCTAAAATTCTTAAAGAATTGCTCTAATGTCCATGTGGCACATCTTTCTATTTTTTGTTTTTTGGTTGTTTTGGACTACTGATGGTGTGTTGATGGACTGTTAATTAGCTAGTTTTTTGTTGCTTCTAGGTGGGTAGTCATTTGTCATATCTTTACTGCCACTATCTTTTTTGTTCAGGGTTTTAGGTACCCTTCAAAACCTATTTATCGCTAATAAAAAACATGGAAGAAACATGAATGTTTTGACACCTTGTGTCATCCCCAAAAGGAAAACACAAGACAAATGAAAAAGATAAAGGAAAGATTTTGGGTCAACATGGAAGAGACATAAATGTTTCGACACCTTGCATCATCCCCAAAAGGAAAACATAAAACACATGAAAAAATTGATTACGACATAGAGAAGAATGAAGATACATATAGAAGAATGCACAAAAGGGAGAGGAAAATCAAACAAAACATCACATGGGATCACATTACACACATACAATCAAACAAAAAGAAAAATGAAAAGGCAAAAGACTAGTAAGGCATAGGCAAGTCAACCTAAAGCAGATCATCTGCCTCCCAATCTCAATCAGTGTAAACAAAAGGCGGGCAACTAGCCAAAGGGACAATGCCAAATGCAATACTAGGACAAGGCTATCAAATTCTTACCCCCACTTTGTGCAAGAAAAGAATGAGCTGAGATAAGTGAGGAAAATTAGCTCCTTGCATTAGAGAAAATGATTTGCAATAAGTGTGAAATATGTAATAGTGATAATTTTTTAAGATTCTACAACTATTACATGGTAAGGAGCAAGAGGGGTGTATGTTTTGCAATCACTCAATGGCAATAATTTCCATTGAAGTGAAAGTTTCTCAATACTAATTTGAATGGCAACACTCATCAGTACTATGTCCAAGAGTTTTGTGGTATCAACAATGTGGAAGATTTGCATCTTTAGGATATATTATGAGCTTGTCTTTCATTGGTGGTAATGTTATAAATTTTTTGTTTAGAAGTATTTGTAGTTTCCTTTCACTTTCAGATGGAAGACAAGGGAATTTAAGTATTTGTAGCTTGCAAGGCCTCTTGTGCTTGCTAGATTCACCAACTTCTCTAGATGAAATTAGGGCAGGAGGTACCAAGATGATCTTGTCTTTATTATCCTTACCCTTAGGAGGTATGGGTTTCTCTTTAGGAAGGAGGACATTTATATTAGGAGGGGGATCTAAGATAACTATACCATCACTACGAAGCCTTAGGTATTCTTTAGGAGGTCTTATGTTGCGAGGGGGATCTTGATATCCTAACCCATTGGTTTCTTCAGTTGGTATTTTCTCTAGGACTTAATGAATGTCATGTTCACTTGTTGTATATCATCATTGTTTGTGTAAGATTGTGAATCCTTTGCCATACGTCTCTTCAAGGTTGATTGATGTGTTGGTCACTTTGTTGACATAGGATGGTTGAATGATTGCTTATTTAGAGGTACTAGGCTTACCTATGGTAGGGAACTTAGGTTCAACTTGTGACTCAGTTTTAGGATGTAGAATATCAAACATTTCAAGTTGTGTTGGTTATTTCATTGAAGGATAAAAGGATGCATTGGACTCGAGGTTGTTAAGGAAATCATTTATGAATTCATTCATGTTTCCATCATCTTCTCCAATGATGTCAACATCATGAGGAGGACATGCATTAGGAGTTGTGTGAGCATGAATAAGTTCAATTTCATTAGGGTCATTGCTAAAAACACAATATGAAACATTAACCAAAGAGAACAAAGACTTCCACACATTGCCTAAATAGTTCTCCATTTTTAGAATTTCAGATCTAAAAATTGTAATGTACTGATTAAACAATGCAATAAGCTGAAAATGAAATGTTTTGATGCAATTTTGAATTGTTACAATGCACTGAAATGAAGCAATTTAAGCTAAATGCAATGAAATTGATGAAACAAAAAATCTAGAAACTGAAACAACAAGATGAATGCACCAAACAAAAGCTAGAAACTAATATTTTAATTTCCTAAAATTATAGATCTGTAGCTAACAATGACTCATTCCCCAGTAAGGGTGAATGGGTCCTAGTTAGGTTTTTCTAGGAATTCTCTATGGGTTTCAGACTAAATTTTAATGTATTTTTAGTTGTCAAAAGCTTCAGGTTAGACCTGATCAGGGACTTATTTTCCAAGGGTGAATGGGTCCTGGTAAGGTCTTTTTAAACTATTTTTTAATGGTTTGCAAGTTTTCATATTTATCTTTCAATTCCAGGTTGTAGATAGTAAAAGACAACTTCAGATTTTCCAGAAATTCAATGCAAAAGTGCAATGGAAAGATGAAATTTAAGTCCTATTTTGAAATGAAATTTTGTTTTGATTTTCAAATGCAATTGAATGAAATATAAATGAGATGCAAAATGACTGCTTTATTTTTGTATTTTTCAGATTTAAGAAGTGCAAAACAATGAAAATCTAAACCCTATATGATATGCAAGATTTAAATGCAAAAGAAGAAACCCTAATTCAATACAAATATAAATGCAATGAATGCAACATTTAACTTGAAATACAATGAAAGACTCCAAAAATTCAAAAAAATGCAATGTTGAATATGTCGGGTTCACCAAAAATGATGTGAAGGAAAATTAGGATCTATCCCAAAAATGTAAGATAGATCACTTGTTTTTCCAAGCCAATATCACTTCAATTATGCAAAATAAGATGCAAATAACAATAAAAAAATGACCCTAACTATTATAACAACTATGAGGAATGTTTTTAGAGTGTAAAATGTCATGTACCTATCTAGAAAGTTATTTTTGAGCTATGGAGGACTCATTCGCCTTCAAGGGTGAATGGATCCTTTTAGGGTTTCAAAAAACTAATTTTAGGATCTTATACTTTGATGTTTGCACTCTTGAAATCCCTGTTATCAAGTTCTAGAATTCAATATTCAGTTTTGTAGGGCTCTTTCCATGATTTTGCACCTTGAATGACAACTTTGCAACTTTGACAATTTTGACAACTTTGATAATTTTGCTCTTCAACCTATAAATATGCAATCACATACTCAAGGACATCAAACTTGTTGATTTTTTAGTGAATGGGGGTTTTCCTCATTCAAACCCATTGTAGGTAATTAAACCAAATGATGAAATAAGATAAAGAAGCATGAACATAAAATGATGCAATTAAAACCTTGCAATGTTGATATGATCTTTGAATTGCTGCAATAATGACTTGAAATCTGCCTTGAAATGCTTTGAAAATGCTCTTGAAATGCTCTATTAAACTCAAATTTTCTATAAGAATTCTCTTGTAAACTTGCTAGGAGAAATAATGTGAATTAACCCCTTATTTATACTAAATTAGGAGATTAACCCAGAAATTCAAAGAACTAAGCCGATAACAGATCTAGAAAGAAAGATAATTAAATTCCTGCTAGAATGAAATTCAAAAATTAAGGTCTCATTAAGGGAGGACCCATTTTCCACCAAAGGCAAATGGATCCTGGCTAAGTTTCCAGGATCAAGCTTCGAGGAGCTAAAAGAAGGCCAAAAACCCATTCCAAATCAATTAAAAAAAGGGGGTCATGTTAAGAGAGGACCCATTCACCATCAAGGGCGAATGGGTCCTTGCTCAACTTACCAGGACCAAATTTTTCTCAGTGAAATAATTTGATATCTAATTTATCATTGTCGGGAGAGATCTTTGAGAGGTGTCAAAATCAAAGCCTAAAAGGGGGGTTAATAACTCCACTTAACCTTAATGAATTAAGACCACCTAGATAAATGTGAAAGTGCTTTAAAACACTTTACAACACTTAAAAAAGGTATACATTATGCATATTTTATTTAGAAAGGGGCCCATAAGGCTTAATTAAGCAAATAAGTCCTAGAAAAGTGTGAAAGTGTGTTACAACACTTCACAACACCCCTGCAAAGGACCAATTAAAGCATGATTTAGCTAAATAAAAGTCTTAAAATAGTGTGAATTTCTACAATACATTACAACACCACTCCAAGACACCATTGGTCCAGTTTTAATGTCAATTATCCAAGCAAGGAAAAAGGTTACTCTTTTCCTCACTACAGTCTCATAAGAGCCCTAAGAACAAAAAAATACCAAAATATGATGCAGTCGTTCTTAGAGCTCATTGCACCCAAGAATTTTTCTTCTACATGTACAAGTAAGTATGGAATCCCTCCAAATAAACCTCTCTCAATTTTGGTCAACTCAACATCATTTGACCATACCAACTTAGAATGCAAACTTGTAAAAAGTGTTAGTAGAGAATAGTGCAAATTTGGAAATAAGCATATTTTTTTGTTTCGTTTTACACCAACATGTCGTTAAATGGTAGGTAAGGGATTTGGTAATTCTCCATGTTACCCGATCATTTCATAGTGCACTATTTCGATGTAGTCTCTTAAGAGCCCTAAGAGCAAAAAACTACCAAACTATGATAGAGTGGTTCTCGGAGCTCGTGGCACCTAGCAATGTTACATCTGCATGTACAAGTCCATCTGGAATCCCTCCACATAAACCTTTCTCATTTTTTTTCAACTCAACACCGTTTGACCATGCCAACTTAGAATGCAAACTTGCAAAAAGTGTTAGTAGAGAGCAATGCAAATTTGGTAATAAGCAAATTTTTTGTTTTGTGCATCCTAGACCAAAATCGACAGTTCCAACACATCCAAGTGGGAAGGTAAATGGTAGGGAAGAGATCTATTTATTCTCCAAGTCACCTGATCATTTTGGAGTGCACTATTTTGTTGTAGTCTCTTAAGACCTCTAAGAGAAAAAATCAGCCAAACTATGACAGAGTGGTTCTCGGAGATCGAGGCACCTAAGATTTTTTTTCCTACATGCACAAGTCCATATGGAATCCATTCACATAAAAATATCTCATTTTTTTTCAACTCAACTCTATTTGACCATGCCAACTGAGAATGCAAACTTGCAAAAAGTGTTAGTAGAGAGTAGTGCAAATTTGGAAAGAAGCATATTTTTTGTTTCATGCATCCTGGACCAAAAAAAAATATACCAACGCATCCAATTGGGTAGATAAATGCTAGGGAAGGGATATTTTTATTCTCTAAGTCACTTGATCATTTCAGAAGTGTAGTCTCTTAAGAGCCCTAAGAGAAAAATATTGCCAAACTATGATAAATTGGTTCTTAGAGCTCGTGGCACCTAAGAATGTTTCATCTGCATGCCCAATTCCATATGGCATCCCTCCAAATTAACCTCTCTCAATTTTGGTCAACTCAATACTGTTTGGCCATGCCAACTTAGAATACAAACTTGCAAAAAGTGTCAGTGGAGAGCAATGCAAATTTGGAAAGAAACATATTTTTTGTTTTGTGCTTCAAAATGCCCAAGTGGGCAGCTAAATGCTAGGGAAGGGCTCTATTTTTTCTCCAAGTCACCCGATCAAATCAAAGTGCACTATTCTAATGTAGTCTCTTAAGAGCCTTATGAGCATACACACGAGATACTTACATATGAAAAAGAAAACACTTGACATTCATGAACATACATACATACATACACATGATATTACACTTGTCATTAATGAACATACATACATACACATGATATCACACTTGAGATTCATGAACATACATCATGAAATTGTTTACCTATAACCATCAAAATCTAATCAATATAGTTACATACCATGTGCATTGTTAGAATACACATAAAACATCATATTCATTGTCAATCGAGCTACATACCATGTGCATTATTGGCATGCACATAAAACATCACATCCATAAGGCCAATATAACTAATAACACTCATATCATATTTTTTGTATCCTCATGTACAAATACATCAATGTACTACCCTAAGGTGTACAAATTGTATGCATACCGTATTTCTCTCTATGAATACATGTCATTCTCATCTCTACCACCCTAAAGTGTACAAATGTTATGCATATCATATTTCTCTCTCTATATGGCTACATTCCATTCTCATCTCTACTAGCCTAAGGTGATCCCTTTTGTTTTCCTTGTAGAAGCAACTCATCTCACTCACTTCTCCAAAAAATAAATAAACATGTATATAAATATAGATAAATTTTTGTGCATAAGAAATATGAACTACAAACTAAATATGATGCAAGATTAAGAATCCTTACTTATAATTCTATCATATATGTTAGCTTAAGAATTATATTGTGGATTTATTGTCATTGTACCCTTGTCATGCTCCAAACTTGAGTGTAGTAGACTTGCATATAAATATACACAAATTGTTGAGCATAAATAATAGAAACTAGAAATTTTTAATTGAACATCTCTCAAACAAAATATGATAGAAGATTAGGAATCACTACTTAAGAATTATTGTCGATTTCACTTAATGAATGATATGTGACACTATAAAAGTTATAACTATTGACCTCAAGAGCCTTTCCTCCACTTCAAATTCTCTAAAAATCCTACACATATAAACAAGTGAATTGTTAAGAAAATAAATCTTGAAGACATATTTGAAACTCAATAATTGTGGATTTATTTTTATTGTAACCTCCTCATGCTCCAAACTTGAGCATAATAGACCTACATATAAATATAGACAAATTGTTGAGCATAAGCAACATGAACTACAAAGTTTGAATTGAACATTATCTTAAACCAATTATAATGCAAGATTAATAATAACTACTTATGAATTCTATGTTGATGCATTACCACCATTACCTCATTGTACTCATAACACAATTGTGTATGTATTGATTTGAATCACTTGAAAATATATATTTGTTCTCCAAAAAACCTACACATATAAACAAGTGAATTGTTAAGAAAAACAATCTTGAAGATCTATTTGAAACTCAAAAATGGTGGATTTATTGTCATTGTAACCTCCTCATTCTCCAAACTTGAGTGTAGTAGACCTACATATAAATATAGACCTTTTTTATCCAAAAAACCTACATTTTATATACTAGTTAATTGTTATGCAAACTTTTAATGCAATTTTAATCTAACCCATAGAAATAACATGAATCTAAATAAGATGAAAAATATCATACCTTTCACATACAAAAAATAGATCTGCTACTCAAGTGTGCCTAAGGGGTCATCTAGATTATCTTCAAAATTTCTAATATTTCTTCATGATAAACAATAGTAATTGTCCACGGTTCTTTTGTTCTTGATTTTGCATGACGCTTTAATAACTTAATATTTTTTTCTCTATCTAGGTGTGAATACATGAGTATGGTTTTGTGCTTCTCAAAGTACTCAAATACAAGAATTACATTCTTTCTAATCATATATGTTCACAACCAAGTTCTAAAAATAAAAAAATGATCATGTAGGATATGTGAACCCATTATCATTTGTCATAGGTTATGTTAGATTTTTCAAGAACACATCATGGCAACCAATATTTTGATCTCTCTTCATTCCCATGTGGTGTAACAATTACATATACATGTCTTGGTTGTACAAAGTCTAAAATATGGTCATAGTCAAATGAAGTTTCCATTTCACTAAGTTAAGATGAATGAGCTTCATATAAAGGGGTTAGATATTGTGGAATCCTTGTATCTACCCACTCACTTGACTCACAACTATCACACTCACATTTAATACAACTCTGACAAAAAAAAGCTAAATCTCATGTCCAAATAGTCCATGTACTTGCATTTGAGTTTCAAAATGAGTGCATCTATGACAATTCCCCTATTGTCTAACAATCCAATCTCTCTCCCACTATACCTTCATCAACCAACCAGAAGAACCTACACACTTCTAAATTGAGTGCTCCCCCTTATGACAATGCATAGTTACACCACTCAACAATTGAATTTTCATCAATGAATACAACGCCACCTCTAATCTTTAGTTGTTCTTTAAGTAGAGCCCTCTTTACACATG
>VDFB02174242.1:0-16397 GCA_007258455.2 Sequoia sempervirens
CACAAGAAATAAGAAATAAATATAATAATCAAATTAAACATATTTAAAATTATACTTTTTAGGAAGCTTATAATAAGGGCTACAGGCTTACAAAGCATAAATTTTAAATGAATTCATTTGATCACTCAAAAGGTAAATCAAAAGTGGTTTTTTATCAGCATTTTGATAGGTGTAGAGGAGACTTGATTATAGGTATGGTTTAAATCTAACAAGGTTCTATCCAAGGGGGTTTGATCTAAGGGGGTTTGATCAATCCCTCTTTAATTAAAATAATTTAAATGGAACCTTTAAAGTCATAAATCATTGTATTTTCTTAAAATATGTGATTTCAGGCAAAAATCAGGATGTCCCAAAAAGTGTAACCCATTATTGTGGCAGCACGCCACCTCCGCAGCCATCAATTGAACAGTTAATTCATGAAAAATTGGAGCAATTGAGGGGAATTTGTGATGTTTGTACAAAAATCCCTCGATTATCTCGTATGTCAACCACATTGATAGGAATAATTACAACTATAGAAACCCTCCCCACCCAACATAATGCATTTCATTCATGGTGAGAAACCATGAGGAAATATTATGCATGTGGAATGTCTTATGATGATGTGAAAGATCTCCCAATAACAAAAGCCCAAATAGCCTCTTTATTTATTAACCCCAGCACTGGTTTGCCAGTTAATGTTAACAAGCCAAAACTTTCTATAAAATGGTGCACGCATAGGGGCATAGTAGATAACTTATCGGATTGTTGGTGTATGGTTTTTGATAAACCACCCAACAATAATCTTGATGTACCTTTTTACTTTATTAAAAAATTATATGCTGATTTTTTGTTAGGGCATCATGTCAATTACTTTGACATTAAACCCTTCTAGGGCATTGGTAGAGGTATGCCTTAGGATAGGCCAGGGGCAGCTAGAGTAGTTAGGTGCCCACATGTTCCCTATCCTCCCCTTCCTCCACCACCTCCAGTACAACATCCAGATATTATGGAGGATGTAGCCACACAAACTATCCAGTCCATTCACTCTTTGAGTGGTCTTTTGGTTTCCCATGCTTCTTCATTAGCTTAGCCATAGTCTAGTGATCTTGGCGATGGATCCATTGCTGCTACATCATCCTCGTCGGGTCCACATATTTGTGTGCCACATATTTGCAATACGTGCCAACAAATATGTTTGGGTCCTATTATACAGCCCCCTAAGCATCCATTAGACACTTCTGATTATGACATCCAGGATGTGGATATTATAGCAGATCACACACAGGGGAGTGGAGCACACCCTACAGAGTCCTCTCCTGCTAAAGAGGTGGACATTAGAGTAGTTACACATGTAACATTTAAGGTGTAAATTCATAACTTGCATTTTTTTAAAAATGAATATTAATAAGAGATAGTATCAAGTACTAATATTTATTTACATGGTCTATTTAATAGTTAATGTCTGAGGAGGAGCTCACACAAGTGACGGATAGCACCCTTAGGGCCATTTAATTTGGCCTTGACACACACACAGTATGTATTTTCTAACTCACTCATTTACATTTTTTTATTGTATATTTGCTTGTCATTTGAATTTTCAATAATGAAATTATATGTTAACTTATATGTTTATCTTACTCTCTGCTTGTAGCAAACACCTAGTGCGAGTGAGGTGTGATGCTCTCTAGACTATGGAGGCATAGTATTGGATAAGGGAAAGGTAATTGAACTCAAATTTGATTGAATTAAAATTTATAAGATTTTTTATTTATTATGCATACATTGACATAGATTCATAGTTTCATATGTACTTGTGATTTTTATGTATAGGCGGTTGTGAGCTATACATCATTGTTTATAAGTGCCACAACACTCGAAGGAGTAGGTATTCAAATTCTTGAAGGAGGAGGTGTTGAAACACCTCAAGGAGGAGGTGTTGAGACACCTAAAGGAGATACATAAAAAGATCAACCTAAAGAGGTATGTGTTTATTTTATTTTGTGCTTGGTAAATATGTTTTTATAACTGACAATTGTATGCTAACTTGGATCAATTTCATGTTTTTGTTCACATATATTGATTGACATTACAAAAGTTGGTTTGGTTAGTTCTTTGAGAGGGGTATATTCTAGGACTTCTGACCCTTCAAAGAGATGTATATTTCAGGTAATCAAGATTTCAAATTTAGAGTTCAATTATAATTCAATGTGTATTGATTTTTATGTTAATTATTCAATGTTAAATTATATAGTATAACTAATCTCAATTGTGGTTTGAATTTTTCTTGTGTAGCTACCTTCAGAGCCAATGAGTGCTTTAAAGAGGCTCCATTTTGATGATCCTCCAGTAGTTTAGGATGAGATAGACATTTTGGCATGTAAATTTTGAATAGATACCGAGATGGCATATGCCACATATTGTAAAAATTTGTTTGAGTTGGCGTTGATGCCATTTTTGTATATGGACATACACTTGATTATTGGATAATTTGATATATATAGAAGTTGACAATCAAAATTTAGTTTCCTCCTCATGTGCATGATTAAACTCTTTGAAGCAATGGTTAAATATCAATGTACAATAGCATAAAAAGAATGGTTAAATATTATGTAGTTTATATTCATATTGCTGATTACATTGCATTGCACATCTTTCAAACTCAAAGCATTATTTCACATTGCATAAGTAACAACTAGATACTCATATGATTAACCCTACACCATCTGATTTTCTTCTTTGTCAACTTTCCCATGCCTTAGTAAATTTGGTGGTCCATTTGTAACCATCAATTTTTTTATATAACATAAATTCACCTTTTAAAAAAAATTAATATGGCTAGACTCCCATATGAATACTAATAATATATCATATGACCATTCTTCATATACTTACTGGCACTTTGTGTCTTCTTAGATGAGCCAAAAGTTGTTTCCCAACTACCTCTGCCTTCATCAATGTTCCATATTTTAATCATTCCATCCCAAGATGTTGTGACCATTTGTTGACTAGAAGATTCAATTATTTGTATAAACCGCTTCTCCATAATGGCTAGTATAGAAAATAATTGCATTGGTAGAACAAAACTCCAAAACATTTCTGATTTCCTTGATTAATTAAATCTTAAGTAGAATCCCCACAATAATTATGTTTTACATAAACTGATAGGAAAACAACATTGCTTGGAAAGTGCATCTCTAATATTTTATGTTCCTTATACAATAATTTAAATACATTTGAAGAAGTTATATGAAAATATAGCTTCTTAAATTCTTCTTTAATTTGAAGGTTAGTTTTGATAGTGAGTAATTTATTTCATAGATGGATTTTAGCTTTTGTGTGATTGTTGTGCACTGTAATTTCTTCTGTAAATAAAATGAGACATGCTAATGCACATTTTCACTATAATTTCTCTATTTTCTTCCTCAACATATCTCTCTCTTGGGCTTTGATACAACCCTATCAAGGCATGTCCTAATCACATTTAGCCCAAATCAAAAAGAAAATTCCATGCATTGCTTCTCCCTACACTAGTAGACCCTAGCTGGAGGTTTTATTTGATATTGTCAACAAACATACATCTAGTTGTTTGAATGAATGGGGAGTTACAACCTTCCCAATCAAGAGGTCGTGACTTGTCAGAACTGATTAAAGCAATTCAAGACTTATGTCATAGGATGAGAAAATTTGACCATAGGCTCAATGATAAATGCAATGATCCTTAACTAAATTATTCATACAAATTTCTTAGATTTGGAATAATTCAATGAAAATCAGCCAAAACATTTAAAAAAGATATTTATATCTAAAAAATTCACATATGATAAATAGATCTACACATATAAGTTGGTTGGAATAGAGTATTTAATTCAAATAACTCACTTGATGATTACAATTTTTTTGCTTCAATTGTTTGCTCAGAACCAAGATTACAATGATCAAATTTTTTTTTAGAAAAATATTGGAATGCTGAAATCCACTATGCTTGGCGTACAGATGCAACTTTTTTGTGAAATTTCCCTCACAAATCCAAACAAGTTTCATCCTCCAAACTAGTGCAGGAGCACCTTAAGGTCTTTTGGAAGATCTTAGTGATTTTTGGCTTCTAGGTGGTTCTAGCCAACCACCAAGGGAATAAGGACTATGATACAAAGTCCCTAGTTTTTTTTTGAGAGTGTGTTAGGGTAGGTTTGGCTTAGAGTCTTGAACTTTATGAGTTCCTAGACAAATCTTGGCAATTTGAGCATTTTGGCAATGTTGCCTTGGCAATTTGGCCTAAAAGTTGAAAAATAGCATTAATGTTGTTCTAAGTCCAACCCAAGGGTCATAGAACGTGGGAGAAAGGTATATATGGTCATCCAAACCCTAATACCTGGTTTGGAAGTTCATTTTCATGAATTGAGACTTGGAGAGCATTTTTGTGTGATTGGAATTCAATAACTTTTGAGTGCATTTTTGTGTTTGAGCCTTCTTCCATTCAAGAATGGATTGAAAGGACTAAAATCATGCTTTGAATATTTCATTTTTTTCATTTAATTACTCTACCTAGCATTAGATTAGTCATTTAGACCAAATGGTTAAGGTTTTGCAAGTTCTTGGATTTTTGGACTCACTGCCAGTTTGGGCCAGTTTTGTGAATAATGAGTCCCACTTGAGTTCCCAAGGTTTTCCTCTCATGGCCACTTGGAATACATCTATGGATTGTGTAAATAATGTACATACAGGTTTAGGAGTCTTTGTTTGTAGGGGAAGTGAAGAAACTATCAAGCACTAGGCGAGTGCAAGTGCATTCTAGCTAGTGGCTTGGAGAGGACAGCAGTAAAGAAAGCTACTAAATGGATTGGTTTATGCAAATCAAGAGCATGGGAGTGTGGTAACATGTATTCTAGACATTTTTTTGCTAAGAGGAGAGTTGAGGAAGTCATTGAAACCCTCAAAGTTGGGAAAAGGAGCTAAAACCCTTGAAACCCTTGAAATTAGGGAGGTATGAAGACAGTCATATGAACAGCCACTTGGGAGACCTTACACTTGGTAAATATTGAATCCTAGGGTACTGATAGAAAGAATATCAAAAAATATTTGGGGTTTGTTATGACCGTTTTTGAGAAAAGACAAGAAAACGGGTTCTAGGAGGCCTAGTTGGGGCAAAAGGCTACAAGGCCTAAAATGGAGTTTTTCAAGAAAGCAATGGGAGAATGGTGAAAGAATCCAATGAGATGGATCAGTGAGGTTTCAAATCAACAAAGAGTCAATAGAATAACCTTTCCTAGCCCCTGGAGTGAATAGGACACTTTGGGTCAGTTTGGAGCCCAGGGAAGCCTAGTGGCGAATTGAGAGTAATGGAGAAGAATTTGAAATTGGTGGAGAGTCTTATGAGGTGAGAGGGGTTTAGGATAGATCCCTAAATAGGGTAGAGAGGAATACCCTAGGAAGACTAGAGAATAGGTCTTGGGAAGAGCAAGAGTGCTCTTGAAAGGTAAGTCTCCCCATCAAATTGGTATCAGAGCCATACACGGCTTGGGAATGGAGAAGTGAATGTCAGAAAGAAGTGAATCCATAAGAGAGAAAACCATGGTGACCAATGCAGAGCTAGCTAGAGGCTTGATAGAGTAACAAGAAAATAATAGGCATCTTGACGAGACTATGGAAGAGATGACGCACAAACTAGAAGAGGTGGTAGAGACTGCAAGCAAGATGAAGGTACAGTTAGGAGAGGATAAAGATAGGGGTAAGAATCAAATAGAGGAAGACATAGAACCAGAACCTGACCCTCCATTAGTAGAGGAACCCTTCCTCAAAGCATTGAAGGCTTTGAGTGGCAAGGCACTTGAAGGTATCCCTATGTTCACAGGAAGAATGGATGCAGAGTTGGTTATGGAATGGATTGAGGGAATGGAGAATCACTTTGAATGTTATGGGATTACAAAAGCACAAAAGGTGAAGATAGCCAAATCAAGGCTAAGAGGACAAGCACTAACTTGGTGGAAGTTTCTACAAGAAGAAAGAGAGAAGGAAGGCAAGAAACCCATAGGAAGTTGGAAAACTATGGTGGCTAAAGTGAAGGAGAACTATCTACCTGAAGACTATGATATTCAATTGCACAAGAAGAGACAAAATATCAAACAAAGAGACCTAGATGTAGCTACATATACAGAGGAGTTCCAAAAACTAAGCCTTAGATCTAGAGTGCAAGAAGTTGAAAGCATCAAGGTTACTAGGTATCTAAATGGTCTTAGATGGAACATACAAGAGGAGTTGAGTCTTTTCACACTTATTACCCTCCATAGCTGCTATCAAATGGATATTAAGGTGGAATAGAAACTAAAAAAGAAACAAAATTCCAATACTAGAGGTAAAAGGAAGAGGTAGAGACTCTAGAGGTGAACATAGAGGAGGTTTTGGTGGAAGAAGCCATGAGAACAAGGGTCAAGGGGATTCCAAGGTTGGAGAACTATCCCATGAGGAAAATAATAGAGGGGGATACAGAGGTAGAAGCTCTAACAATGGTGGAAGAGGCAGATCAGGAAGCTTTGGGAGAAGTTCACACTTTTCTTCCATGAAATGCTACAATTGTGGATAGGTGGTCATCCGGCTTATAGGTGTCTAGACAAGCCAACATCTTGACAAGGTGAGAGGAAGATTACATATGTCCAAGAAGAGGATTGCTCTAAAAACTCAGAAGTAAGTTTGGATTTAGAGAAAGGAGAAAAACTCATGTTAAGAAGGATTTTGATCAAAGCACCTACCGAGGATGAACACAAAGAAAGGAGAGCTATTTTTAGAGTCAAGTGCAAGATACAAGGTAAGGTTTGCAAGCTCATCATAGACTCAGGATCAACTAATAATGTCATCTCAGAGGAGGTAGTACAAAAGTTGAAACTCATCAAGATACCCCATGTGTGTCCTTACAAGGTTAGCGGGAGCAACACTACCTAACAAGGTTGCATACAAGATGACATTGAAGCAGAATAAGGAGATAGCAAGGCAAGTTCAAGAAATTTTGGACCAAGGGCTGATCAGAAAGAGCTTAAGTCCATGTGTTGTTCCAGTTGTGTTGGCACCTAAGAAGGGAGACAAGTGGGGGATGTGTACTGATTCTAGGGCCATAAATAGGACCGGCTACATTGGACCAACAATTTCCCTTAAGAGTCCAAAGTGATAAAAGATAGCAATCTTTGAAGGTCTATTTCTCAAAGATCATGATGCTTATAGACTTTCTGTCTGAGGCTATGGGATCGTGTTGGGACCATCTACAAAAACCTCTCTCAGTTTTTGGTATCTCGGAGGCATTTTCCTGTGGTGATGACTTTTCAGTAGAGGGAAAAGTTGTCAGATGCAAGTAGTGTAAAGTTGCAAAGTGGTGCAACTTTCACTCCGCAGCTCGTACGACCAAACGGACTATTACAAAATTTCCAGATGGGTACGTTTACACTAGGGATGGTCCTATCTTGCACCCAAATACACCAAATCACTCCGAGCTACATTGGACCGGCGATTTCCCTTAAGAGTCCAAAGTGCTAAAAGGCAACAATCTTTGAAGGTCTATTTCTTGAAGACCATGATGCTTCTAGACTCTATGTCTAAGGATATGGGATCATGTTGGGACCATCTACAAAAACCTCTCTTGATTTTTTCTATCTCAGGTTTTTTCCTGTGGTGATGACTTTTCAGTGGAGGGAAAAGTTGCCAAATGCAAGCAGTGTATAGTTGCAAAGTGGTGCAACTTTCACTCCGTAGCTCGTACAACCAAACAGACTGTTTCAACACACCTGATGGGTACATTTATGATAGGGATGGTCCTCTCTTGCACCCAAATACGCTGAATCACTCCGAGCTACATTGGACCAACGATTTCCCTTAAGTGTCCAAAGTGCTAAAAGGCAGCAATCTTTGAAGGTCTATTACTCAAAGACCGTGATTCTTACAGACTCTCCATCTAAGGCTATAGGATCATGTTGAGACCATCTACAAAAACCTCTCTCGGTTTTTGCTATCACGGAGACGTTTTCCTATGGTGATGACTTTTCAGTGGAGGGAAAAGTTGCCAGATGCAAGTAGTGTAAAGTTGCAAAGTGATGCAACTTTCACTCCACAGCTCGTATGACCAAATAGACTATTCCAACACATCTGGATGGGTACATTTATGCTAGGGATGGTCCTCTCTTGCACCCAAATACACCAAATCACTTCGAGCTACATTGGACCGACGATTTCCCTTAAGCGTCCAAAGTGCTAAAAGGCAGCAATCTTTGAAGGTCTATTTCTCAAAGACCGTGATGCTTACAGGCTCTCCGTCTAAGGCTATGGGATCATGTTGGGACCATCTACAAAAACCTCTCTTGGTTTTTGCTATCTCTAAGGCATTTTCCTATGGTGATGAGTTTTCAGTGGAGGGAAAAGTTGCCAGATGCAAGCAGTGTAAAGTTGTAAAGTGGTGCAACTTTCATTCCACAACTCGTACGACCAAACAGACTATTTCAACACGTCTAAATGGATACGTTTATGCTAGGGATGGTCCTCTCTTGCAGCCAAATACGTCGAATCACTCTGAGCTACATTTGACCGACGATTTCCCTTAAGAGTCCAAAGTGCTAAAAGGTAACAATCTTTGAAAGTCTATTTCTCGAAGACCATGATGCTTATAGACTCTCCCTCCAAGCCTATGGGATCATGTTGAGGCCATCTACAAAAACCTCTCTCGGTTTTCTCTATCTCAGATGTTTTTTCCTTTGGTGATGACTTTTCAGTGGAGGGAAAAGTTGCCAGATGCAAGCAGTGTAAAGTTGCAAAGTGTTGCAACTTTCACTCCACAGCTCGTACGACCAAACAGACTGTTCCAACATGTCCGGATGCGTACATTTATGCTAGGGATGGTCCTCTCTTGCACCCAAATATGATGAATCACTCTGAGCTACATTGGACCGATGATTTCCCTTAAGCGTCCAAAGTGCTAAAAGGAAACAATCTTTGAAGGTCTATTTCTTGAAGACTGTGATGCTTACAAACTTTTTGTCTGAGGCTATGGGATTGTGTTGGGACCATCTACAAAAATATCTCTCAATTTTTTCTATCTCGGAGGCATTTTCTTGTGGTGATGACTTTTCAGTGGAGGGAAAGTTGCTAGATGCAAGTAATGTAAAGTTGCAAAGTGGTGCAACTTTCATTCCGCAACTTGTACGACCAAACAAACTTTTCCAACATGTCCGAATGGACATGTTTACACTAGGGATGGTCCTCTCTTGTACCCAAATATGCTGAATCACTCTGAGCTACATTGGACTGACGATTTCCATTAAGAGTCCAAAGTGCTAAAAGGCAGCAATCTTTGAAGGTCTATTTCTCAAAGACCGTGATGCTTACAGACTCTCTGTCTAAGGCTATGGGATTGTGTTGAGACCATCTACAAAAACCTCTCTCGGTTTTTACTATCTCGGAGGAGTTTTCCTGCGGTGATGACTTTTTCAGTGGAGGGAAAAGTTGCCAGATGCAAGTAGTGTAAAGTTGCAAAGTGCTACAACTTTCACTCCGCAGCTCGTACGACCAAATGGACTATTCCAACATATCTAGATGGGTATGTTTACACTAGGAATGGTTCTCTCTTGCACCCAAATACGCTGAATCACTCCGAGCTACATTGGAACGAGTCAAATTAGGTGAACAATTGATGCAGACACAAGGGCACAATCACAAACTCTTTGCAACCTGCCTATTTGATGCATCTAACAAGATTATTCTGACCTCTTTGGATAGACCAAAACTCCCTTAAAACTTGATAAGCAACTAAATACACATTTCTCTCTTTAACCCCCTTAAACCCTTATAATAGTGAGAAACTAGTTTTTGTCCAATTACTCCACAATTTTCCAAAACACCAGATGAAAAAATGACTGATTCAAACACCCATATCCAAGTTACACAACATATATGAGAAACAACATAGACTCCTTTGGACGAGCATTGACTTCCTAAACATTCACCCTTGAACAGGCTACTCAATTAGCCCAAAAATGCAAAGCAACATGCCTTTAAACACCACACAGACACCTAAAACCTTGGGGAAGAAAATAAATTACCAAGAAAACAAATATTCTGCAATTGGATTCCATTTGTATGGAACTATAACCATCAAATAAAAAAACCCCTATTTTTAGTGTAATTCTTGAGGGTTTATTGGATGTAGCACTTCCACAACCTTTCAGACTTTTCCACCACCTTTGAAACCTTTATTTAGGCCCCAATATGCTTTGAAAACAAAGAAACTTCTGGTATCTCAAATATTTTTGTAAACCCTAGGGTAAAAACTCTATTTTCAAGTGAAAAAAACCACCATTTTTGGACCTTTAACTCTTCATTTTATTTCAAAACCTAGTTCTCCATGCCTTCCACTCTTGAAATAATGTCAAGACATGTAATAACATTTCTACATAAATTTTTTATACAAAGCTGTGGGAAGATAAAACCATGTAAGTGGTTTCCCCAAACTAATTGCCACCAAAACCATTCTTGATAGTTTAAAACCATGAACCACCCCAACGTGTAATTATGATAGCACTTAAGATATCCCTCCACCATGAACATATCAACTAAGTAGGAACCCATAACATTATGGAAAGATGATCCACTTCTCCCAATGTAACTCCCAAGCATTACATGTGAGAGATGGTCAATTTCATTGATGGCAACGATTGTGTGACTCCCATTGATGACCTTCTTTATTCAATGCCATTACAACAATATCCAAAGCATTCCAAAGAATACTAATGAAAACAATATTTCCCTCAACACCTCATGATCATTCAAGTACTCATTCTAACAATACAAGAGATTTACACTTCAAATTGCAAGTGTATATATACTCTACTATATCTTAACATAAAAAATGCAAAACCTAATAGAAAAATGTATCAATGAGGTTCAAGGATGTATAAAATCAAATCAATCAAACACAATAAACCTAACATAATTAAGGGTTGATAGTGGTATTGGATAATTAAGGGTTGATAAGGGTATGAATGTTTATCTTTGCATCTAGTCTTGAATATCTAGGGACTTGGTGGTATTTAGAAATTTGTTACTCATTTTTATTGCATTGAATCAAAATGTCTCACTATTAATTGTTCCAATGCTATAAGATAAATAAATGTTTTCATGATTATAATGAATCTATTGTATGTTATTAATGCTAGCATATATCATCAAATTATGCCAAACATGAGTTTAGTCAACTCAAAGTGGGTGAATGACACCATTTAGCGAAAAGTTTGAATTTTGAATTTTAAAATGAAAGGGAATAGGTTTGTGACTATGAGGTCACCCTTGTGAATTAAAGAATTGGGTTTGAGGAGAAAAAGTTGCAAGCCACTATAATTTATTATATATAAATGGGAAATATTACAAAACCTAGTTCAAATGAGCATATCGACAAGAAAGAACTAGGAAGAAAACCTTCGGTTGTAGCTCGATTAAGTACAAAAATAGACCCCTTTACAAAACGTATGATTTTCCAAAATACAGGCCCTTTACATTTTAAACATACCCTTTATAAAATACCAGACATTTGACCCATATTTCAAAAAACATCACTGGTTATAGATTATGCCCATACACAATTATGACCATTTTACATTGTTTCCAATTTGAGAATTCAAATTTTACAAAATTTTCCTATTTGAGGCATTTAGGGCATAGTCTTCAACAATAGTAGTATGATCATGTTCTATACTGACAAGCACCTATACAAACCATCAAGGTAGCTTAGAATAACCAATCTATTATTCTAAATGACACAAAATATGATGAGATGGTAATGCAAACTATAAAAGACGCTTAGAATAACCAATCTATATTGTTGTAATCTATTGCATACTTGTCTGAAAGGATCAAAGTTGGCTATTGTTGCAACAAGTCCATGATCAATCATGCCAGGAATATCACAAAAGTGGGAAAATGAGAAATCTATATTGTCACAATAGAAAAGATGTTAGACTAACATATCTATATTAATCTAAACAACCTGAATGATGATGAGTTGGTGATGCAAACTATAAAAGATGCATACCTCTTCGAAAGGATCAGAGCTGGCTATTGTTGTAGCAGGTCCATGATCAATCGTGCCAAGAATATCGCAAAAGTGAGAAAATGAGAAATCTATATTGTCAGAATAGAAAATATGCTTAGAATAATGTATCTATATTAATCTAAACAACTTTAATGATGATGAGCTAGTGATTCAAACTATAAAAGACATATACCTCTTCGAAAGGATCAGAGCTAGCTATTGTTGCAGCAGGTCCATGATCAATCTTGCCAAAAATATCAAAAAATTGCATACAAAATATCACTATTAAAGACACCTGCATTGCAATAGTATATAAAATATTAGTATTAAATAAATAACACTGATGAACTTAATCATAATGAACATAATAATTCTACCTTCCATTCTTGAAAATGCTATTTAGGTGTGCCTGAAGGGTCATCTCTTTGCTTAGGAGTATCCAATATTGCTTCATGATCAACATTACTAAGTGTCCATAGTTGTTTTGTCTTTGGTCTGGCATGATAATTCAACAACTTAACATTTATTGCTATAACAAGGTGTGAATACATGAGAATGGTTTTGTGTTTCTCGTAGTCTTCAAATGTAGGTATGCCATTCTTTCTAATCATGTTTGTTCGCAACCAAGTTCCTGCAACCACAACTGAACCTGTAGGATACATGAAACCATCATCATCTTCCATTGGTTTTGTTAGCTTATGTTTTACCCGCACACATCGAGCCAACCAATAGTCTGATCTCTCTTCATTCCTCTGCAGTGCAACAATTGCAAAAATATGTCCTAGCTATAGTAGATCTAAAAGCAAGTCATAATCAACTGAACATTCCCTTGTGTCATTTGTCATTGATATTGTTTGAGATAAAGGAGTTAGATACTGTGGTACCCATGTATCCACCCACTCACTTGACTCGCATTGATCCCACTCGCACTGAATACAACTCTGACAAAAACAAGCCAATTCTCGTGTCCAAATGGTCCATGTGCCTGCATCTGAGCTTCAAAATGAATGCATCTTTGAAGAATCTTTGATTGTATGACAATCTAATCTACCTCCCACTATACCCTCCTCAACGAACCAAAAGAATCTACGCACTGTTGAATCAAGTGTCCCTCCCTGTGATAATGCTAAACTACACCAATCAACTATAGAACGTGCATCGCTGAATTTTTCTCCTAAAATATTCAATTTCTCCTTAACTAGAGCTCTCTTTATGCATGCACCTGCTCCATCATGCTCCCCTTTCCCATGTCTAACTTCAAAAAATTTCCAAATATGAGGTAGACCCCTCTCTACATGCATTCTACTCAACCAATAAAACATATGAGCATTCTTGAATTGACCTGTGCAATTATCTAACCAAATTAGATGTTGGCCCAATGCTATATCATGCTCCTGCAAGAACTCAAAAAAAATCTTGAAACAATGTTGGACATACTCAGATGAGTGATATCTATCATCACTCATATAAAAATGATACTCTCTGATTATCTTTCGATCCTCCTCTATACTATCAAGTGGATGTCTAAATGTTATTTGGACAAAAATAGCAATCTGAATGGAATTGTAATACTGAGATTGTACCTCATTTTGTGGTTGCAATGTGTAGTTTTCTGCAACTTCAACCACTTATATAATAGTTCCAATTGAAAAAGAGTCCTTACACATCCTAAATTGTTGATCCAACCATTGAGACCTATGACTATGCCTTGCATACTTGTAGAAAATATTGTCCTTAAAATCTGAAATAAAATCAACAACACTGCATTCTTTTGTAACCAACTCACATCTAGAACCTTCACCTCCGCTTTGCAAAGTATATTTGACTATCTCATATCTCTTTTTCTCAACAAGCTTCTTTCCAAATTCATGTTCGGAACTCTCATGAAAACATTGAACAAACTTTGACAAGCCACCACATTGTGAGCACTTTGCATTTAAACAATCATTTCTATAGAAAAAGCAATCATCATCTCTAGAACATAAAAATAGATCTAGCAAGTCCCTTGATGATTTTGGACGATGCATTGCACCACACTCCTGTAAAATTTCATTAGTATGCAAAGTAGAACGGATATAGTATAATAACTCATGGTACATTGAAAACTCCACATGGTATTTGCAATAACAAATATTATGAATCTTAAGAGGCACACAATAAAATGGCTTCAAACCCTCAAAAGTCCTTTGCGAGATTTCCATATTTTTATGTGTTTCAATAAATATTTTGAACAACATTGTTTGGCTTGATTCCAAAAAATGTTTAGGATATGGTGTGCGGTCTTGATTTCCAATTCTTAACTTTAAAACATCCTTTGCATTGGGTGATACTCTAGAGTTATCATGCCAAAATTGTTGAATTACTTGCTTTACATTATCGGTTAGCTTCTTATGAACACATGGAAGCCTCCCAACAAAATCCGATGTATCATTTTCAAGAGGATCATCTATTCTTTCTCTTCTTGCAAGTGCTCTATCCAAATTTTAACGATTTATGTCAAAATCAATACAAGTTTGTCTCATAAAGCGAGCATTTTTCAATTGATGGCTTACTAGGGTGGTTGTAATGACTCTCTGAGCAAGCTCTCTTATCCTTTTCCTTGTTACTTTTTCCAATAGACTTGAGAGCATTAAAAATATTTTTGACAATAATAGAATTTTTTTCAGTCTTCTTGTTCACATGAATCTTCAATTTGGCTAGCAAAGGTCTCATCTTTTGCATCTTTAGCAATTGTACAAAAAGTTGGCATTGCTCGGTCAATGTCTTATCACTAAAATATTGGTTGAAAAGTCTTCTAGCCCACAACCGAATGGTTTGTGTTAAACTCTTGCCTTCAAAATTGTTTATAATATTATCATCAAATTCAAGTAACCATTTAGGGGTTCTTGAGGGTCTTGAAATTGGAATATGTATTTCTTCCATACAAGGTTCTTCATTTCTCATGTAATTTGGTTAAACATAATTTACACTTGCTTCAATATTATGTTCAAAATCTTCATTTCCAAAATTTTTAGCTTGAACATTTTCAATATCAATTTGAATAATTTCATTCCCAATTTCAATATCATGTTCAACATCTTCAAATCCAACATTTTCACCTTGAACATTTTCATTATCAATTTCAATATTTTCATTCCCAATTTCAATATCATGTTCAACATCTTCAAATCCAACATTTTCACCTTGAACATTTTCATTATCAATTTCAATAATTTCATTCCTAATTTTAATATCATGTTCAACATATTCAATTCCAACATTTTCACCTTGAACATCTTCAATTTCCTCTTCACTTGAAAGACCATAGGGGTTAGGTTCACCAATATTTAACATACCTTTTCTTCTCTTCCTATGACTTTCTCTATCTTTTTGTCTATATGCTTCAATTTCTTCTTTTGTAATCTTTCTCTTACGTTTTTTCTTCCGACGACTATTGCTCCCCATTAAACCTCATAAAAGATGCTAAAAATCATTGCTTATGACAAATTTCAAAAGAAGATGCTCCAAAAAGTTTATCTTTGTCTCTTCCTATCTAAAACTACGTGTGTGTTGCCTACAAATAGAATGTAGGGTCCTTTGGGATGCACAAAATGACCCACATTGGGCTTTTCTATGGCCCGCAAATCTGATATCCATTACGATCTGATATCCGACTCATTTCAAACAAATTACGATACTTGTAACAATATAATTTTTGTTCTGCAAATCGAATATCTGATTCAAATCGGATATCTGATTTGTCTACACATAGACCTAAGGGTTAATGGTAGATAGTAGAGGGTTAAAGGGTTAAAGGTTTAGGGTTTAAGGGTTAAGGGTTTATGGTAGAGGTTTATAAGGGTATAGGGGAGAGAGTGACTTCAGAGAGTGGGATAAGGTTGAAGAGGGTGGGAGAGTGGGATAGAGTGCGAGAGAGGGAGGGAGATGGTGGGAGAGAGTGGGAGAGAGTGGGAGAGGGTGGTAGAGAGTGGGAGAGAGGGAGGGAGAGAGTAGAAGAGTGGAAGAAGGTGGTAGAGAGTGGGACAAGGTGGGAGAGGTTATGATAGAGTGGGAGAAACTTGGAGAGAGAGGGAGAGAGGGAGGGAGAGAGTGGGAGAGTGAGTCAGATGGAGTGAGTGAGTGAGAGAGATACCTATGAGAGGGAGAGGGGGTAGGATGAAGAGACTTGAGAGAGAGAGAGAGAGGGAGGGAGTGGGAGAGAGATAGAGGGAGGGAGGGTTAAGGGTAGAGGGTAGATGGTTTGAGAGTTTAGGGTTAAGGGTAGAGGGGAGGGAGATAGGAGTGAGTGAGTTGAGAGAGAGAGAGAGGGGGGAGTGGTTGATAGATATAGGGAGAAAGGGTTAAGGGTAGAGGGTAGGGG
>VDFB02174243.1:0-32610 GCA_007258455.2 Sequoia sempervirens
GTCCCTTGGTCTTCCTTGTCTAGTAGGATGCTTGGGTTTGTGACATGGATTAACCACCTCATGTGGATCTTACATAAATTTGGCAGTTGTATCATGCATTGATAGGTTGATCTTTTCGTGCAATGACAACCACCAATGTAACAATTGGTATCAGAGTTGAGGTCACAAGTTCAAACCACTTTCTTTCGTTGGGGGGGTATTGTTGCAAGATGGTGTGTCCCTTGGTCTTCCTTTTCTAGCACAATGCTTATGTTTGTGACATGGCTTAACTACCTCTTGTGGATCTTACATAAATCTAGTAGTTGTATCATGCATTGACATGTCGATCTTTTAGTGCAACAACCACCAATGTAACATGACATTCAAAAATGTTGATGCTTTAGTCCTTGAGAGAAGAGGTGATGATGAATTTGGGGGACATGAGGATGATATGGTATACCTTAATTCATGTGGATAAAGTGTATTCATTAGTGATAGATATCTAAGATTCATTATAGAAATTGGTATGCAGAGTTTGCTTTCCCATAAAGGGGATGACCCTGGACATTGATGCATGTGTGGTTCAACTACACTTGGTAGCCTTTATAGTGATGGTAGATGCTAATATTATAATAGACATGATAAACATTGTAGTGTATAAAATTGTACCCCTTTCTAGGAGAAAGTACAATTCACACTTATTTGTACCTATTTTGGTGACCTTTTCATTGAAGCATATTAAAAACCTCCTTAATAGGCCCATAATGCCCCTTAATCATGCATCCCAAGGAAACAAAACTCTCCACTAGCAATTCACCACCGAAAAATTCACCACCAATAATTCACCATGGAAAAATTCATTGCCATGACAAATTCACCTCAAGGAAAACTCACCACCAGTAATTCACTGCCACCAAAAATTAATCGCATTAACATTTTTTAATATAATTTCTAAACATTGATTTTTTTTGCAAAATGGTAATTTTCACTACATTCTTATTATCATTTTCATTATCATAAATCAAATTATTCCTTTTGCAAAAAAAAAATCAAATTTTAAAAAAATATATATTAGAAAATGTTAATGCAATTAATTTTCCACGGCGGTGAATTTTTGGTGGTTAATTTTACTTGAGGTGAAGTTTTCATGGAAGTGAATTTTCTCCTGGTGACTTGTTGGTGATGAATTTCCTACAGTGAATTACTAGAAGTGAATTTTCCTAGATCCATATCCTAAGGCCTATTTTACTTAATTTTATTTACTTCTTGACACCACAACACACATTGAATAAATACTATGAATTATATTAATGCCTTGACATATAAGGAATCCTAAAGTTTTAGGTGAGGAACCATTCACCCATGGGAGAATGGGTCCTCATTAAGTTCCTTAAACTCAACCTTGGATATGTTTTTGCTAGAATTTCAAGCTCTTAAATTCAAATTTCAAAGATTAGCTTTCGGGATCTGATAATTGGAAAATTAGAAAGGAAGCCTATAAAACTAAGTCTCACATTCATTTTACACTATACAAAAAAGAAAAATTCACATGAGACCAATTATTTATATTGAAGATCAAGGAGAAGCATTCAAAAGTGAAGTCTTGGAGTAGCATTCAAATTGTTTTTGCAAGTCTTCAAGCTCATTTTGACATCAAGATCAAGCATTTCCAAAGGATGGATGATGGATGCCTATAGAGGATCATGATGGATTCTAGGTTTTGGGAGATTCACAATAAATTCAACCAAGCCTAATGAATTGTTTTCTAAGTGATTCCATCTTCTATTATCTTTCTAATTTTAGCCTAAATGAGTGTATAATAAAATTTATGACTTGTTAAGGTGATTTAAGATCTCCTCAAGTTCTTCAACATTGTTCATATTCATTTAGGGATCCTATTCTAACACACTTGAGTAGGGTTTCTTTGCATCATTTTTTTCTTAATATTAGACATACTTAAGGTTAGGATTGCACACATATTTCATGTTTCGGATATATTTCTTTCAACAAGGTTTAATTACTGATCTTAGGGTGTGACCGAGGAAAACCCTCATCCATCTACAAACAACAATTTTGTTTTGTAGATTTTGAATGGATTCAAATATGGGAGAAAAAGTAAAAAGTTAAATGGAAGAATTACAGTTCTCAGAGTTCAATCTCAGATCCAAAGTTTTTCAAAAAAATTCTCCAGGACCCATTCACCCTAGGGTGAATGAGTCCCTATTCATCTTGCAAAAACAACTTTTGGAAGGTGCACAACATTTATTCCTATTGGATTCTCTAGAAACTCTATTGGTTCATTCAACGTTATGGATAATATATCAGATCCAAGTTGTAGACTACATTTTGGAGTTGATTTTCTATTTTTAATCTTTCTCCCCAAAGTGTTGTTTGACCTAGACCCTTGTCCTTGCAAAAAAGGGAAATTTGTAGATTCACACTTTGAATTGATTCACCTAAGGGTTTATAGTCATTTCATTGTGTGGATCTCATTTCCTAATAAAATTAGAGAATTAGGATCCCTTTTCCCTCTTGGGATCCACTTTTCCATTTTGAGAAACCCTAAGGCACCCCTATTTTTCTTCATTTTAGACATGCTAAAAGTTGAAAGGATTGGTAGAATTTTTATTTTTGGATTGATAAATAGTATAATAGACATGATAGACATAGATTTTTTTTTTTAATTTTATCCTTGTATGTTGGTGCACTTACATAAATATCTATATTCTATAGTTCATATTATATCAAGCTACATGAAAAATTGAGTCTTGGACATTAATATAGATGTGAGATTTAGGGAATATTACAATTCGATAGTATAAGGGAGAGCCAAAAGAATAATTGGAAGATGATTCAATAAAAATGGTTGGAAGATTTAATAGGGTGGTAAAATAAACACCTAGAGGAGATTAGCTATTATTGGAAACCATTAATGAGCTAGAAAATATATATTACATGGAGACCATCAAGGGCTTTATATTCATAGGGAGCTCGGATAGGATTTTTCTAATATCATTAAGAAAAATATTTATACTATTGAATAGTACATACTTGAGAAGGTGATGAGGTTGTTTAGTTTGTAACAAGATATTCCTACATCACCCCATGTTTGGGCATGGTTGGTGAGAGAGATTAGGCATTGGGAACCAGGACTAGATAGGTTGGATTAAAGATTAGGTTATGGTAGTGTGGGTGTAGTGGGATTATAAAGGTGATGTGTAGATGCACAAACAATTATTATAAAAGAGTCTTGCTAGATGGCTATTAGACCCAAGTGGTCTATGATACCAAATCAATTAGCCCCTAGGAATTTATTGGCCATGAGTTCATAATTTTTGAAATCACATCATATCTACAATAGGGAGATGGGAGACTTATATAATAGGTGGTTCTAATATTTGTATTGGTAGTAGAACCATTAATAGGATATAATAGAGTTTAATTCAAATATTGATATATGTAAGAAGTTCTTACATAGATTACAAAGGAAGTACAAGCTAGGTCACTAGGGTTATCATGGATAGGATAGACCCTATAGAGTTATTACATAGAGCTTATATGGGTGTAGGAAAAAAGTGACACTCTTGAGATACAATGGGATATTATTTAAGTTTAGAGATTCATACTATATATCTAACTAAATGTTTCCCAAGTAGAGATTCAATGGATGAGGCATTATAGCAACTAGGCTAGATGATTGATAGGCTTGTAGGGAATATCCCAAGTAATATTAAATGTGATTAAGGCCTTGAGTGACGTAAAAAATATGTTGTAAGAAGATTAGTAATACTTACCATTATATGAGAATGCTATGCTAGTAGAATAGGGACACATCCTATTTAAAGATTACTTAAGTTCTTGGTTAGGGGCATTATATTGATCATAGTCAACCAATAGGCCACCATGACAACCACCATCACTAGGACCGTCAATTACATAATATGAAGAGGATAATAGAATTAATGTAAGCTTGGTAATAGTGGATGATATATTATATTAGGATATCTATCATTTTATATTTTAGGTGATGTATGTATATTTAATGATGATTTACATGATATATAATTTTCATAGTGATCCATAGCTTATTTTATGTGATGGATTTATTTTAACATATGTTTTGATTAATTTCTATGGAATATTATTTATGATGGACCCATTTTTTTATAATCTATTGATGCATGGTTTACATGATAATAATGTGTGGATAGATGGTTATATATATATATATATATATGTATAGATTAATCTATATTATTTTCATTATGACACACATGGATTGAATTAAATGGTAGAAGATAGAAATGTTAAGTTAGATATTGATGTTAATAAATATTTAAAATGATAGGATAATTATATATTAAATGATAATGATGAATTTATTTTAAAAATATATTTAAGTACATGCTAAAATATGGTGAGAAACCTATTTTTATCATAACACATGATAATATTCACTTTGTTATACAAACCATTCTAATAACATGTCTTTTTGAGAAAGAGATGAATCAAAAACATGCAACAAGAAAGAGGATGAATGATCATACTATCATAGTGTGTAATAACCATGGTGGGATATTTTAGGGATAACTATATGTTGAATCAAAAGGAAAACTAAGAAGGGGGATGAATAAGTTGTATCAAATTAAAACTTTAAAACCCTCAACAGTAATCAAATCCACATGCATTCATTAAACTCTTAATATATTATAATAGTTGAACATGAGAAGATAATAGAAACTGGAAACAATAAACACCATACACAAGAGAACACCAAATTAATGTGGAAAATCATAAAGGGAAAAACCATGATGAGGATTAGCTCACAATCTAAGTAATTGAAAAAACTGGTATAAAGAGGCTCACTTCCAGAATAGGATGCGCTATGTAAAAAGGCTTACAACGTAGGATCACTACTAAAATAGAAAAAATAAAAGATAGAATTTTACACAAAGAACATTATCTCAAAGCAACAAAGATTCCACCACAATAGCTCCACCAACACTCACAACCTTTAAGAGATCAAGATATCTCAGCTCATTACATTGAGCAATCTTGTGTTATAGATCACATTGCATTTCACACTTTTGCACTTAATTTCACATTACAACATTCAAATCTATTCCACACTTCCTCTTGCATCAATTCATCTTGCATTTATAACATTTGCAACTTTGGAAACATCTTCAAGTCGGCTATACTCATCTTACTCTTTATAAATTCTAAATAGGTCAGCACTAAACATTCATATGGTGTATATGAATGAAAATAGGACCAAAAAAAAATTTATCTAGGACCCAAATTAATTCTCAAATGCCACACTACACTTTCATTAATGATTGATCATCTTCTATTGTAGTGTAAACACCAAGTCAATCGTTACTTGTACAAACACAATTAAACATTGAATTAAACTCTTTATAAAATCCAAAGATGACTTGAAAACCACATAGCATGTTTCATCACAATCTAGAATATTCCTCTATCAACCTAAAATCTGTTAAAATCCTTTACAACAATTCACATATTCCAAATGTACACTTGTACATTTAGACTACATTGCTAGACATTGCAACTCTAAAATCCATCTTTCTGAGCACCATGTCATAAATCCTCTTGACACATGCAATACATAAACACCATAAACATACCTTAACTCACAAGACTTGAAGAACAACTACAGAGAAATATGGAGAAAATACATTTCTCCCATAAGCCTTTGTAAGCAACACTACAAAATTGGTTCACACACTAGTGAACATAACTTCTTCTGACCATTGATATCGAAGCCAAAAGTTTGGATAAAGAAACTTTCAACACCTCTATTCAACATATCCAAACCACACAAGTAGATCTTCAACCTAGAATAAATGTGAAGAAAAACCAGAATGCCTTTGTAGACCAAAACATTTTATCAATTTTATCAATATCCTCAACTTATAAAGCACAAACAAAAGCTTATCAAATAAACATAGAGGTTAACATAAGCTTCTTAACTGATGACAACATAATGCAACTAATAAAAGCAATAGTATCTTCTCAATCACTGCACAACCATCATTAATGACAATAAAATCTTGTTGAAATCAATGACAAACCCTTCATACTTACAAAAAAATCCCCATTTTTCATTGATTGAAACACTAGATGTGAAAAACCATCAAAGACAACATATAGCTTTGAACATATTTATTTAATTTTCTCTTTTCTACAACTCACTTATTACACTATCTCTCCCGTTGATACTTGGCATTTTCACATGACTTGTCTCTCTCTCCACCTTTGACATCAATGGAAAAGGATAGAATATTTTTCATTGTTCTCCCCCTTTGACATAGAACCAAGATACATGAAACTACTCAAAATACTCCCCCTTAGGAGTACACAACAATCAACTTAGAAACTTCTGCATAATGACTCCTCCAAACTGCAACAATGTCACTACCTACTCCCCTTGAGAGGTAGCCACCAACATTAGTCTAGAAACAGAATGAATCCATAGATTCACTAGATTGATGTATCTCCATATGCATCTAGTTCAAAGAAGGAGGGGAAATAGCCCCTAACTTCTCCTAAAGATACTCAAAATTATCATTAGGAAGAGCCTTAGTAAATATGTCAGCAATCCAATCCTTTGTGGGTACATATTCAAGCTTTACTTCAATATCCACAACCTTTTCTCTCAAAAAGTGATACCTGATTGATATATGATTTGTTCTTGAATTCATCAATAAATTCTTTGAAATATTTTTTGCACTTGTAGTTTCACATAAGATAGAAATAGGCTCATCATACATTACTTTGATATCCTTCAATGTCTATCTCATCCATAATACCTATATGCAATAAGATGTTATTACAATATACTCAACCTCTTTAGTAGATAAAGAAACATAGTCTTGTTTCTTACTTAGCCATTATACCAATCTGCATCCAAGAAAGAATGCACCACCACTTGTACTTTTCCTATCATCCACACAATGAACCCACTTTGTAACATATGTGTAAGCACTTAATGTGAAATCAGTATCCTTAGGATACCAAAAGCCATAATCTAGAGTGACATTCAAATATCTAAATATCCTTTTCACTGCTACAACATTTGTCTCTTTAGGTTCTTGAAATCTAACCACAAGAAAAACTACATGCATGATATTCGGTCTAGTAGTAGTTAGGTATAGCAGTCCACCAATCATAGATTTGTACTTTCTCTGATCACCCTTACAAGATTCATCATCCTTACTTAGATTGTAATCAGTAACCATGGGAGTGCATACCAATTTGGAGTCTTCCATTCCAAACTTCTTTAACATTTCTTTAGCATACTTTGATTGTGAAATGAATATTCCTTACTCTATTTGATTAATTTATAGCCCAAGGAAGTAATTCATCTACCCAAACATAGACATCTCAAACTCTTTCTACATATTTTATGTAAACTTCCTACACATAGCTTCATTGCCTCCAAAAATTATGCCATCAACATATACAAACACTATTAGGATTTGATCATTCTTAACCTTAAAGTAGAGATTACTATCTACGGTACCCTTATTGAATCCTTGCTATATCAAATATCTATCCAACCTTGCATACCAAACTCTAGGAGCTTGCTTCAATCTATACAATTCCTTCTTCAATCTATAGACCATATTATTTTATATAACAACTTAAATCCTTTCAGTTGTTCCATGCAGATTTCATCCAATTCTACATTGAAGAAAAAAGACTTTGTTGCAAGTATGAAGAAGTTGTTGCAAGGTGTTGTCATTGATGTCAACTGGTCAATTGGTTATCAAATAGTTGTTATTGTCATTCATGTCATGGATGCAAGTTATTGGATGTATATGTTGAGGATATTAAGAAAATTGTATTGAAGATTGTAGGTTTTTAGTGGTTGCTCCAAGTTTTGGTCTAGGATTTGCTTCTATGTGTTTGTGGTTGAGATATATTGATCATGGTTGTTGGAAGCTGCTATATCTAGACTTTTGGCTTCTGATTCATTATATAGTGTGAGTTATGTTCACAAGTTGTGAACTGTGGTTTTCTATGTATCTGGCTGAGGTTTGGGAGAAATGTTGTTGGTCCAAATTTCTCTTATGTTAAGTCTTATGACTTGGAGTTCTAGAGTTAAGTTATTATGATCATGTTTAAGATATTTTCAGTATCTAGGAGGATCATGCTTAATTTTTTTGTGTTTTGCACTAGTTTTTCCAACCTTGTGTTGAACAATAACTTCAAAATTGATGAAGCTTGTTGGGACCTATTTTGGTCCTCATCAAGCATGTGTTTGGGTCACCCTCATTCTAATTCCACCCTAGGATGTTTTTATGCCATCTAATTTGAAATTAATATTGGATGGATGACTTTGGATATGGTTGAAAGTTGAAGATGGTATAAATACAAGATGAGTTAGTGGTGAAAGAGGAACAAGAGATAAGTGCAAAGAAATAAAGATTATAGATGCAAAGAAGATGAGAATGAAGTGGATGTACGTGATGAATGAGTGTGGTAGATCAGTGCAAAGTCTAAATGTTGTGTTTTTGGATGCAGTGATTTGAAGGTGGACTCTATCATTCATGCATGTCTGCAAGTGGTTGAGTAAATTGTGGTGGAATTCCCTGTTGTATTGAGATTGTATTCTCTCTATGAAATATCTCTTCTACCTTCTCTATATCTCTATGGAAGTGATCCCTCTAGGTGGTTAACCCTTTTGGATAGTGATTCTTGATCTGGATAGTGAGTCCTTGTCTTGGTAGTGAGCCCTTTTCTAAGGTAGTGAGGCTTTTTGTAACTGGTTTTGATATCTTCCTCATGGTTGTTCTGCTTCAAAGCATGTTTCAGCCTTTCACCAAGCCATTTAAAACTATTTTGCAAGAAGAAGAATTTAAAGATTCATCTGCGTTCCGTTGAATTATAGCAGTTAAATTCCACACCCTCCCAGTCTCACTGGGTATCGCTGGAGGCCCTCGGTAAAGATTTCTAACCACTCGTAGCCATCCATGGACAGGAAAGCATGGATTATCCAGAAATATGAACCAATTGCTGCAGCCATTGATGGCGAAGAGGCCCATTATATAGTATAAAGAAGTCTGGTGTTACACACACCTCCACCACGAATGACAGCACATGGCCAAAGAATGGAAGGATAGCACTGGAGAATGAAGTTCACTGTTGACAAAAGTTCCAGACCATGCCCAGTAGAACATTTAGCTGTGGACAGCTGGGTCATGAGGACAACAGAAGTTCTAGCATAATGTCTATGATCCCAGTCATTAGGTTGCTGCTTGCATCTCAAGGGCGTGAAACTAAGAATCTGGAAGGGAATGCCCAGGTTTATGTGCCTGCAATGAGACGCCCATGGCTGACCACAAACAACCCACCAACTAATGGAAAGAACCTGTCTCAGTCCTGGGTGGAGTCTGTCTCGCACGATTTGGCAAGCACACAGCACTGAACCCAGATGCCTGCCTGAATGTGCCAACTTTGCAATGCATTTCATGATGGGCGATGAAGCTACTGTAACCTATGATGGCATGATATGATAAAAAGGAAGCTACAGTGATCTACGATGCAACTATGATATTTATTCTATACTATGATTGCTATTGCTAAGATGCTTGATTGCTTGGTTTCTATTCCTGTAGAGTAAGTTTGCACAATGTTGGGATCCATTTCCTATGGAGAAAGGTTGTATATATAGATTCACGATAGCATCATGTGATGTGGCAGCACAACAAAGGCCTCAATTTGATCTAGAGGATTTAATGGTGAGAGATGAAGAAGCTTGAGCTGATCATGGGGATTTTTCCTCTCAAGAAAAAAATATTGCCAAAGGATTGGAAGAATCAGAGGAAAGAGATTGAAGATGATTGCCTGCAAGTTTGTCTCCAAATTTTCTCTGCAATTTTCCCGCAAATGCTAGTTGAATTAAATTAGACGTTTTATATCTAATTTGGTAGGTAAAATATGATGAGTTGTAGAAATGCGAATATATTTGAATATTTAGATTTATTCAAATTTCGGAAGAAATAAGATATTAAATTTAATAAAACAAACTATAGAAGTCTATTTATTAAATTAAAAATGGAAGAAATGAATAATTAAATGAAACAAAGTAAGTGAACTTGTTTATTTAATTAAGATGAAATAATAGAAGAATTAAAAATGTGAACTATATTAATAAATATTTCTATTTATTCAATAGTAGAGGAATTTAAGGTTAATTTCATATTTAATTAATTAGATTAGCCAGACCATTTTTAGGTGTATACATTTTTCCCCTCTTTGAAGTGATGTGTTTACGCATTGCTTCAAAGAAAATTTTGTTGTTGTTGCTAGTACCAATGAATTTTTTTTTAGTATGCTCCTAACATGGATTTCTGGGTGATGATGAATATATGCCCCCTCGAGAGATAAATTGATAAATTTTTTATTTTTATGACTATTTTGGAAAATTTCAAATTTTTATGATTATCTGATGATTTGATGAAGATTTGATGTTGAAATAATTTATCTCTCAATAAAGAATGTAGAAATTTTCCCCTGTGATGAATTTGAATTAATCTCCCATTGAAAAAAATAATAAATCCCACAAAATGCCATCTTAATTAACCTATAAAAGGTTGAAAAAGGTGATTTTAAACTCGTTTGTGCATTTGAGTTTGTAAAATTTGTGAGAGAGTGACTTGGAACAAGATTCCAATCTCGTACCACACTCACGAATTTGAGTACGTACAACAACACAACCGCTCGGCTACCTATTGACCTCCGCTACATACCCATTAACCTCCTTGTTTTATGTGTTTTCTCATTTTTCGTGCCATTTTTTGGATTTTAATTTTTTTGTTTCTTTTAGCGCTTTTAAGGCCTGATGTAGTGCTTAGGACATCTATTCTAGCGCTTTTAATGAAGTAGCACTTCGGTAGGATTTTTTAGCACTTAGGTGGGTTAATTTAGCTCTTTCAAAGTTTTAGCGCCTAGGATAATTGTTTTAGTACTTCTGATTTTTGTTTTAGCGCTTTGACTAGTTCAATGCATTGACCCATTAGATTAGCACTTTGACCTCCTAGAATAACACATTTACTGAAATGGTGCTTTGATGTCCTAAAATAGCACTTTTCCCTCCTGAAATGGAACTTTTTATTAATTAGTGCTTTGAGCGCCTATTTTAGCACTTGGGGGTGTTCTAATGGTGCTTTTGATATTGTGGTGCCTAGAAACATTGTTTTAGTGCATACAAGTCATAATGATGTAGTTTGTCAAATTTATCCTTGATTTTGTCGATTTCAATCGTGTCAGCCATTGGTTTGATAGGATTGATTATGGTAATCAAGTAGATGATGTTCAACCTCATGATACGTGAGGTCTGATGTTTGATTGATGATAATTATCCTCATGATAGGCGAGAAATAATTATAGTTTGTTTGATATGCCTCATGATAAGCAAGGTTGATTTGATTAATTAACCTCATGATAGGTGAGGTTAAATGATGTTTGATGATTGACCTCATGATAGGTGAGGTTAAATGATGTTCGCTCATAATATTTAATCAAAAGTCTCACCAAGAGCTGATTAGATTTGATAGGATAATTGATGTTTGATGATTTGACAAAAAGTATTGACTTTGAATATTTTGTGATGATAGGAGGCTTTGACGAACCTTCAAATTTGAGAGCGGTTTCCCCAAACATTTGATTTGATACCACAACTATCACAGCCTAACACAATAGTTATTACATGTTTTGGTTTGTCCTCCTTATTAGATATGCCCCAGTTTAGGATTAATCGGGGTCTCTTGACAACCCTAGCAAAGAGGTGGCATAGTGAGCATAATACTTTCCACCTACCTACTGGCGAGATGATAGTCACCCCTGAGGATGTCTAGTGTATTTTGAGGATACCCATTGTTGGTGACATTGTAGTGTATGATTCATTAGAGAAGGGCGGGACCAATGCCCTCTGCAGAGTATTTCAGGATGATCGTATTTCAGGATATTAGATTCCATGGCGCAAGATGGTGGATACTTATGCCACTTTGCCTATAGTTCTGGCTGGTTTCATTGGAGGCTTCCTTTGTCCTGATCGTAGGTCAAAGGGACTTTCTATTAGTTGGGGTTGTGTGTTGGAGAGCATGATTGTGCACTGGATGAGATATGCTTGGGGCATGTGTATGCTTGCCCATCTGTATCATGATTTGCATTTGGCTATTTACACTGGAGTTTGTAGTTTTTCTTTAGGAGTCACTCTTCTACAGGTGTGGGTGTGGGAGCATATTTCTTTTATGTGTCCAGTGATGGTTAGATAGAGACCTGCCATGTGTCCATATGTACATAGATATACAAGTTGACTTACTCAGCCTATACTAGGTAAGTTGGATCACTGGAGGAGAGTATTGGATGATATAGAGGTTGTGAGATGGCAGCCTTACATTGCAAGTAGTGGGATGATGATGATGTACAGTTTCCTTTCCTTTGTTAGCCAATGATTCTGATTAAGTGAGCATGTTGGGTGTTGGAGATATTTTTTCTTAGATGAGTGCTTAGATAGTATGGCATTATTTATGGCATTCCCTAGGGTATTTCCCATTACGCTCATCGATAATTAGATTCTACAAACTGGGGGTCCAAACTTTCATATAATGTTGTTGTTCAGGAGTTCCAAGCTCTACTGCCTTTAGTTTGGGAGATTTGAATTGATATTGTTGAGCCACTTGTTTTAGTTGATTATGCAGAGTATTTGTTTCTTCATCCATTTCCATGTAGTACAATTCCTGATTAGCCAACACCACTACCTGTCGAGGAGGAGGTTGACGTTGCACACAGTTGTCGATGGAGGAGAGAAGAGGTTGGTGAGGAGGAGGTGGAGGATGTCAAGGATAGTGGTGATGATGAGGATAGTAGTGAGGATGAGGATAGCAGTGATGATGATGAGGGGTATGGAGGTGGAGGACTACGTGTAGCCAGTGGGTCAGGTACAGGTGGATCAGGTCCAACCATAGATGTATAGGAGTATATGGTGCCTCGTAAGAGGAAAGTAGTGGTAGATCCTATAGAGCAACATTTGTAGATCAGGGTACCTTCTCATTAGTAGCAGGCATAGATTGCAAGCCTACAGGTATAGGTTCAAACCTTAAAGGGTCAACTGGTTCAGGCTTAGGGTCTATTGACGTAGACACAAGGTCAGATGCAGGCATAGGCCCAATCACATGCATAGGCTCTAGCTCAGGTACAGGCTCAGTTTGCTATGGCTCGTAAACATATTACATCCTTGACAACCAAGAGGGATGCCACTACATGGACTGCAGAGGGGGCTTAGGCTTAGATTACATCATTGACAACCGAGAGGGATGCCACTAGACAGACTATAGAGGGGGCTCAGGCTACAGCTGAGAGATTGAAGAGATTAGCAGATGGCACCACTATAGCAGATTGTATGTGAGAGGTTGTTCTTGTTGGTCGGGAGGTAGATTAATATAGAGGTAAATTCTATGATTTTGTTCCTTCCGAGCAGAGAGTGAGTTATGCACAGTCCTGATCTGGCAAGTCCCATTCAAGGACGATGAGTAGAGGTGTGACACAGCCTCTCCTAAGAGACCCAAGAGATCCTAGTACATCTAGTGGTGGAGGGTTTGGTCCTAAGATTCCTACATCATCTGGAGCCAACAACACATAGTTTCATGATTGTACCTTCTATTGTATTTTGAGATGTGATGTACACTCCAACTTCAGGCATTTTTGATGATATATCTCTTTTTATTTCAGAGATCATTGTACACTTGACATTATGATTTTGAGATGTATATGATATTATGGATGAAATTTATAATCATGATGATATGCTATTATTTTGATGTATCTATGATATGTATAATGATAATGTATGGATGCATGATGTATGTAGTATTTTCATTGATGAAATAGACGTATGATGTATAGTTCCAAATTATATGATAATGTGCCTATATGTATGATGATGGATATGATGTTCTAATGCTATATGGAATTTGATGTAAATGAGATATGTGCACTTTTATTCTTGTGATATATGATGTAATGAATATAATGGTACGTTGATTATATGATATAATGAATTGACGTATGATATGGAAATGTAATCACATGATATTATGGATATTTTTGATATTTTTTCTCATGCAGTTTTATGATGTGTGATATGAAAAATATGATATGCTCAATGCAAATTATTTTATTTAAATGTATAAATGATGAAATGATAAATTAAATTATTTCTAATATATGCAATGAAAATGATTATGCAACTATATGATAATAATGATGTTTTTGTTAATGTCAAGTATACTCAATCCATTATGAGAAAAGCTATCATTGTTTTGGAATCCTTTTACCAACTTTTGTAACAAACCACTATGCAGATGTAAAACTATTGGTATCTTAACAATCCATTTATTGTGCTTTGTATCATCATAGAGCTTTAAAAATGTTGAAAGTGTGTACAAGCATCGATGGTATAATTGAGACTATGATGACTTGAGTACTACTTCCATGATTTTTGATATTACAAGTGAACACAAGCATCTAGGTATAATTAAACCGAGATGATCTGAGCATTTCTTGCATAAATAGACAAGAATCAATCACTTTGTTATGTGAATTTTGAATGTCACCAGTGATACTTTGTAGATCACTTCTCATGATAATTCACACAATAATAATGATCAACTCATAGACAATAGACAAAGAAAGTACCATTCTCCTTCCAAGCTTCTCTAGTTCAATACATCATCAAGTTGCTCCAAAGAAATGATAACAAAGATCAAAGTACAACTATTCAACCTTTGCTTAAAGTATTTTAACCATTATTCAAATTAGATCATCCATTTTGATTTGATTTTGATTTTGATTTTCTGATGTTTTTGTGATTTTCTGAGATTTTGACCAAAAAACTAATCTAAAGACCTATCCTAGGGGCCTCAAGGGCTGATAAAAGATTAGCCTTGCCTACGTTATACATGCAACGACCGCGTAGTTTGACTAGATGACTCTGTTTTTTACTTTTTGACAGATTTTTGACCTTTTTTTTTTTTGGATTTTAATGTGATATGGATGTTTGATGTCTTTCTAATGGTGATTCAATGTTCAACGTTGGGTTATGTTTTTTATCATTGTTTTTGTTGCATTTTTCTTACTGTTGTTTGTCCATTTGGTTAAGCTTGAAGTTTATTGCCCTCAATGAGGTCAGGATTTTTCCCCCAAGCTAGGGTGGGACATGACCACATTACAATGATATGATAATGGACGGAAAATGATAGTGAAAGTGAATGACCATGACATGCCTATAATAGATGGAAAAGCTAGTTTAAATAAAAAATAACACCTATTTCCAAGCTTTCACTGCAAGTTTTTTATTGCACTTTTTTCAGTCTTTATGATATTTTTGTATTTTTCTCTTTTCTAATTTTTTTTGTATTTTTCCCATCACTGAGACACTTGTTTGCCAAGTTTTCATCAAGGTAACCATTGAACCATGCACTAGGTGGTTTAGGTGTAGAACTTTCTGAGATGGATACTATTGATAGGTTCATTGAACAAATCCCCTTTAGTTGTAGACAATTGATAGGCCCCAGATCCATAAATTGATATGATGACAAAGGGACCTATCCAGTTAGGTTCAAACTTCACTTTGTTTTCTCTGTCTTGTTGATTTATAGGGTTTTCTTTTAGGACCAAGTCCCCAACTTGAAAGACTCTAGGCTTTACCCTTCGATTGTAAATTTTGGATATCCTTTGTTGATATGTCATCAAATGGTTCACAACTTATTGACGACGTTCATCCACTAGTTCCAACTCTTGCAATCTAGAGATCCTATAATCCTCATCTAGAATGATTCCTTTCAATGATACAAGGAGTGATGGAATCTCAACGTCAATGGGTAGTATAGCTTCTGATCCATATACCAATGCATATGGTGTAACTCATGTGGTTGTTCTGATGCTAGTTCGATATGCCCATAATGCAAGATTTAGTTGAACATGCCAATCACATCCAACATCATTAACCATTTTCTTTAGAATTTTCAGAATTGTTTTGTTTGAGGCCTCTTCTTGGCCATTTCCTTGAGGCTAGTATGGTGTTGATAAATGATGTTGGATATTAGATCTTTCACACAATTCCTAGACAGCCTGGTTCTTAAAAGGTCTACCATTGTCTATTACAATGGATTAAGGAATTCCATATCTATAGATGAGGTAGTTCAGTATGAAAGACAAGATTTTCTTTCTAGTGATTGTTGTTAAAGGAACTGCTTCTATCCATTTTGTAAAGTACTCTGTTGTTGTGATTATAAATTTGTTCCCATTGGATGAAGATGAATTTATCTTTCCTACCAAATCCAGTCCCCACTGACAAAAGGGCCATGTTGATGTAACTAGATGCAATTCTCAGGCCAGTGCATGAATTAAGTTACCCTGGATCTAACATTTCTGGCATTTCTTAACAAATTGATAAGACTCCTTCTCCATATTCGGTTAGTAATACCCCAAACAGAGGAGTTTCTTTGCTAGGGTTGGTCTGCTTGAATGAGTTCCACAAATACCTTCATGAACCTCACGTAAGGCTATCTCAGACTTGTTATGTTCTAGAAACCGAAGAAGAGTACCATCTAGACCTTGACGGTAAAGTATGTCAACAATTAATGTATGTCATGTAGTTTGGTGAATGAAGTTACATTTTTGGTTTCTGGAAAGATCGGGAGGAAGGATATTATCTTTCAGGTAAGCATAAGTCTTTCCATAAATGGAGGATTCAATGTCAACTAATTGGCATATGGTTTGACAATCAAGATCATCATAAGCTAGTTTAGACAGTTGTTCTACAATAAACTCATATTGACCTTGCTTTTCTAGCAACTATAAAAGAGAATCAATTGTCACCATAGCATTTGTAGCTTTGTTTTCTACCCTTGGAATCTATTCAAACTTGATTTCCACAAAGTACTTTTTGAAATCATCTATCATCTTCTTATATGGCATCATTTTTTCATCAGTTGTCTGATATTTGTCATTTACCTAATAAATGACTAGTTGTGAATCACCATATACTTGCAATTTTGTGATATTCCATTCAACTGCCACTTTGATACCAATATTCAAAGCCCCATACTCAGCTACATTATTTTTGCAAGAAAACATGAGTCTATAGGACGTTGGGATTGTATTTCCTTGAGGTGTGACAAACAGAATGCCTCCACCAAACCCTTGTTGTGTGTATGACCCATCAAAATAAAGCCCCATGTTTGTGTTGTCACAATAAGAATGTCCACATTAGGAAACTCAATGTTCATTGGATGATCATTAGATAATGGAGCTTCATCTAATTGGTCAGCAATCACTTGACCTTTGATGGCTCTCCTATCCACATAATGGATATCAAATTCACTCAAGATCATGACCCATTTGGCTAGTCTCCCTGTTAGAGAAGCCTTGCTGAGTAAGCACTTTAACGAATCAATCTTTGCAATGAGCTTAACCATGTGGGTCAACATGTAATGCCTCAACTATTGGGTAGAAAATACCACCACCAAACATGCTTTCTCAATGAAGGTGTAATTTATTTCATAACCATTTAGAGTTCTGCTGATATATTATATAGCGTGTTCTCTTCCTTCATGATCTTCTTGTGCTAATAGAGCTCTTGAAGAAATGTCTATTGTTGCAATGTATAATAACAATGATTTCTCTTCCATAGGTGGAATTAATATGGGAGGTGACATCAAATATTCCTTTTTTTGATTGAAATTAGTTTTGTTAGTGTAATTAATTAATTAATTATTACACTAGCATAAGTTAACTTAGGTCATGCATCATTTAGCCCTAGGTTAGATTTTAATAAATCATTTAATAAATGGGATAATATTCCCTTCCTTGTTTGTAGGGATAAGATTCCTTCTAGAAGATGAGTTTTCCTTCTAGAACTTATCTCAAAATTTAATAATTTCCTAGATAGGGTTCACATGTTGTCACATGTTAGATCATGACACATGGCAACATCTCTTGCATCTTAGGTTTTCCTTCTTGCCTATATAATTAGGCATTTTGTTCATTTGTATTATATCATCATATCATATCATATCATATCAATATAGAATCTTTATTCAGCATTCCATAGTTGTAACACTTTCCTTTGTGGTTGATCATCTATCATGGAAAAGGTCTTTTATTGAAGCTTCAAGGACTATGCATTCATAATCTCAACATGGTATCAGAGCTTGTCCAGTGAAACATCAACCCTTGATCCTGGAAGTTGGAGTGCAAGATTCTTGCAGGCTTGGAGTTTATGTTGTAGGCTAGTTGGTTCTACCTGGGAGCCAAGCTGATTTCTGGTGCACATTAGGCTCTCTCTAACCTCTCCATTGCATCCAGAAGGCCTCAAACCCCATAGATCGCCTGCTCATTTTCCAAAATCAAAGTTATATCATTCGGGAGCCTTTGAGGTACATCTAGGGTTTGCATTTTTTGTACTATCCATACACATCTGCAAAAAAAATCTCCCCTCTTAGTCCTCTTCAAAGGAATTTTTTTTTTTAGAAAAATAAAAAAAACTTCTGGCTTTTTTTTGGGAAATTTTTATATAGTTCTGGCAAAAATTTAACTCTGCAGAATTGACCTGCAATTAAAATCACTAGTCGACATGATTATTTTTCATCGATGGCCATAGTTTGTGGGTTTATATTTTATTCTGTTGGCATTTACAAATATTATATCGGCTTTTTTAATTTTTGAATTGCATATGTTTTGCAATATTCAAATTTATTTTTTTAGCCGTTGGCCTTCACTGACTCTGTAGACTATCATCGGCCCCGTCATGTTATTGTCTATGTCATCTCAGCATCCCCCCGCTGGCTGACCCAATGTCAGGCTCTCCACATACCACCGACATCATCCTCCACTGGGCTCTCGTTGACATTGTGTCTTGTTCCAGAGTTTTCTTCCTGGTGACTACTCATCGTGCACCGTTGAAGTCTAAAGCCCTCACCATAGATACCCTTGGTCGCTTGGAGAACTGTGGGCTCTGCTAACCTCTAAGTGGTGCATCCTCCACTGGCCACAACACCCATTTCCTTAGCCACAACACAGCTTCAACGCCACCGATCTGGTGGGCATTTATTTTTTTCCCCACCTATGCCTGCAGTCACATCAGCGACCAAGGGCATATTTTTTTTAGCCCCCAAGCGCTTCATTTTTGCACCTAGTTAGCCAGTACAGGTTCAAGCAAGCATTGATCTTCCATAAGGCATAACTTCCACATACGATATCAAAAATCTAAAAATGATATATCATTGGAAAGCTCTCTGAGTCTACTTTCCAAAGGTGTGCTTTGTTTTTTCAAATTATGCTTCTATCAAAATTATTCTCATTTGAAGTGGAAACCCTAATTTTGGGTTTAGTGGTGATTTCTTGTCTTTTAGTTTGTCTCAAAGACTTCACTTCAGTTGATTGTTCATCAGTTATCTGCTTTCAACATTTTTTTGTCAGAAATATTTTGTCTTGGATTGTTGTTCTCTAATGGCTAACACAGGATTTGAGATTCTTACTCCTCATAACTATCACACATGGAAGGTTAGTATGCAAAGACTTCTCTGGTCCAAGGGACTCTGGTCCACTTTGAATGAGAATCAGCCTCATCTAATCAAAGAATATGAAAAATTTCAGCATCAGATTAAGTGTGAAGAGGCAATGGGGCTCATTTCTCTACATGTCTCCAACTCTTTATTCTTCCATATTGAGGGGTGCAAGACTCCCAAGGAGGTTTGGGATAAGCTCAAGGATCTCTTTGGTTCTATTAGTGATGTACGAGCTTTGAAATTGGATGTTGAACTTGCTTCACTCACTATTGATTGATTTCCTTCCATTGAAGACTACCTGGTAAGATTCAAGTCTTTAAGGACTCAAATTTCTAGGTGTGGAAAAGATAAATCTGACAAAGAGTATATATTCATGATTCTATCTAAGCTAAGAGGTTCCTTCTCCTACTTTGCTACCTCTTTCTATTCCACCATGGATGGTCTTGGTGATAGCTTTTTCATGCCATCATTTGAGACATTTTGTGAACGGCTCACTCGAGAACACTCCAAGCCAATCAAGCTGATACATCCAAAAAATCCCATGAATTGGTGGTAGGACCATCAAAAGGAAAGGAGAAGCACAAAGGAAAATCAAAGGCATGAGCTTCTTCTAAATCATCATCTCAGCCTAAGGAAGAAAAGCCGAAGAGGGAGAGGCCCAAGTGCAACTTCTGTAATGGGCTTGGTCACATTGAGGATACATGTTTCAAGAGAAAGATGCATGAGCTACGATAGATACTTAGAGATCACAACATCTCTCTCCCTCCTACTATAGTCAAATCTCCTCACTCCTCCTCTCATGAAGAGTCATCATCAGGTATTGTTGGAATTGCCACTATTGAAAATCTTGGTAAGGGGAATGATTCGATAACTACTTTGGTTGATAATAGAGAAGGATGGGTTCTTGACTCTGATGCTTCTCGGCATGTCACTTCTTCTCAACAACATATTTTGTGGGATACTATGAGGCCTGCCAAATTTGATAGAATGTTTACAACAAATGCAGATATTGTCTATGTTTTTGGTATCTATGATGTTGCTCTTGATGGAAAGAGGGTGGAAGATGTTGTCTACATTCCTCAAATTTCTCATAATCTATTATCTTTCTATCAACTTGCTCAGGAGGGATTAAGCATTGAGTTCACTTCAGAACTTGCCATCATTAGGGATAGGTTTGATGTCCTTGTTGCCTATGGACAAGAAGATCATCACTCCAAGGTATACAATTTTACCAAACTCTGGGATTGAGGTCAACCTCCTCCTGACTCTCTAGATTCAATGGTAGGAAGCACATCATCACCCCCTCCTCGCTAGGGTTGTGGAGGTTATATTGACTTGCTCTTTGCATGGCACCATCTTCTTCCTTTGAGACCTCTTATTTGATATTTTCTCTAGCAAGGATGGATACATTTACTTCTTCAGACTTGTGGTACATGGATGGGTTCTCTTTGGGTCTATCTGACTTGGCTTCTCAATTCATCGCTAGTCTTGAAGATATTCTTGAGGGGACTACTCTCCTTTATGGGGGGCCTATCTAGTCCACATACTTTTGATCTCTTTGTATGTATGTGATGGTTGTAGTCCTTGGGGGGATAATGTTGAGTCCTCCAAACATCACTTTTCCATCTTTTTTGATTTTATATCTCCTTTTTGGGGAGGGGTTTTGTTCCTATTGGGTTTTCCCCTTTTCTCCGGTTGTGGGAGATTTTTTGCATCTTCATGTACATGGGTACCTAACATGGCCTTGTAGTGAAGACCCATCATCTTCTTGCATAATCATTGCATTTTCCTCCCTAAGTTGAACTTATGGTGGGTGTTAGTGTAATTAATTAATTAATTATTACAATAGCATAAGTTAACTTAGGTCATGCATCATTTAGCCCTAGGTTAGATTTTAATAAATCATTTAATAAATGTGATAATATTCCCTTCCTTGTTTGCAGGGATAAGATTCCTTCTAGAAGATGAGTTGTACATCTAGAACTTATCTCAACAGTTAATAATTTCCTAGATATAGTTCACATGTTGTCACATGTTGTTAGATCAATACACATGGAAACATCTCTTGTATCTTAGGTTTTCCTTCTTGCCTGTATAATCAAGCATTTTGTTCATTTGTAATATATCATCACATCATATCATATCAATATAAAATCTTTATTCAGCATTCCATAGTTGCAACACTTTCCTTTTTGGTTGATCGTCTTTCATGGCAAAGGTCCTTTATTGAAGCTTCAGGAACTATGCATTCATAATATCAACAAGTTTCACATCCTTCATCCCATTTAAAAGAGACATTCTTATGTAGCGGATGATTGAAGGGATGAATTTTATCTACTAACTGAGAGATAAACCTCTTGATTGATTGTAGCCTACCTTGTAGAGATCTTAATTGACTGATATTCTTTGGTGATGAAATTTCCTTTATTTCTTTGACCTTAGTTGGATCGACTTTGATACCTTTTTTTGAAACTATGTATCCGAGGAGCTTTGTCGATGTAACCCCAAACACACACTTCTTTGGATTCAATCTAACATTGAATTTCTCTAATCTTGTAAATATTTTTCCTAGAATCTCCAGATGTCCTTCCTTGGTGTATGATTTTGCTAATATATCATCAACGTAATCTTCCATAAAAGTATGCATCATGTCATGGAAAATAGTGGTCATTGCACATTAATATGTTGCACCTACACTTTTCAACCCAAAGGGCATGACCTTCCAATAGAATGTGTCTCATGGATAGGTGAATGTTGTCTTCTCCTTGTCTTCAGGTGCTATCTTGATTTGGTTATACCCTAAGAAGCTATCCATAAGTGACAACATGGTATGTCTTGCTATTAAATCCACAATAATGTCAATGTATGGTAAAGGAAAATCATCCTTTGGACATGCCTTATTTAGATCTTTGTAATATAAGCATGTTCTGATACTATTATCTTGTTTAGATACAGGTACAATATTTGAAATCCACCTAGCGTAATTGATGGACCTGATGAATCTTATATCTAACGACTTTTTTAGCTCATATTTTACCATCAATGCGACGTGGAGATGCATTTTTCTTAGTTTTTTCTTTATTGGTTTGATTCTTGATGGTAGAGATAGATGATGCATTAGAAGATATGGATCTAGCCCTGGCATATCAGAGTAAGAACAAGAAAATTTTATATGTCTCACTTTAAAGAATTTGGTGAATTCGGGCTTCTCTAGTTCTATCATAGATGCTGCCAGATGTAGAATTTTTGTCTTTTCTATTGTGCCAATATTGATTGACTATGTAGGTTCCACCAACACTGATGATCTTTCATGAAAATATTCTGGAAGGGTGTCAAATCTTCCATCCTTCAGTGCCTCAAAGAGGTTTTCATCGTCAGATACTTTCTTTATTTTTATTGTTTTAAGATCTAATGCTGCCATTGAATGTTTTTCACCATTAGATCTATTGCTCCTATTTTCAATTTTGCAACTAAAATATTTGACACCCTCCTAACATGGAGTGTTGTTATGATTTTTATGATTAGCACTTGTGTCAGGTTCATTACAACAAAGGAAATCTATGATAACATCATTGTTCTCAAAGATAGGAATACTGATAGGTTCAATTGGTTCCCATTTGATAATTTCAAGATGCATCAATGGTAAGATGTCGTCGAATAGGTTAAGGTCAATGGCAGTAAAGGTTCTAATAGCAATGTTGTCAAAATTTTCAGTAGTAATTTCAAGGTCTATTATAGTTCTCTCCTCCAAGTCATCTATCTCACTCAATATCTATCCATCCTCATTTGAGTCATCAATATTTTGTGATCCAAATACAAGGGGTCTAGTCCCTGAGCCTTTTCCCTCCTCATGTATGGGTGCATACTCTTTTATGAAATCAATTTGTATGTCTCTGCATGATGTTTCTAATAAAGAATCCCACTCATACTCATTAAAATTTGTCTCATAACTATCTTGTATTTGAAGGATTCTTTCTACAACTCTATGAGTGTTTTATTATTTTGTTTCCCCTGTATAACCCAGTCTTGTTTTGTCTTTTGGCTGAAGTGTGAGAGGTTGGATTGGTTCCACAATTCCTTGTTTTCTTTTACCAATAGGTCCTTGTCCTCCATACCCCATTTTTTCTAAGACAGATTTTCCTTTTCCATACTGATCTATTTTTATGCTGATATTTGCTAATGTTGATGCTTCTTCATCTTTGTAGAACCAATTGAGAATGGCCTTGTCTTCTGATTCATCTTCTAGAGTACCTACTTTTACAAAACTTTCATCTAGAACCATGGTAGGTTATGATGATTTTTGTGTTTTTGTTGAGGGTTGTCCATATGATTTTGGAGATGGCAACAATTGTGAAAGACATAGAGATTGCTCAATAGAATATTCTCCCAAGCCCTTGTCTTTTAACTAGATCTTGTCTTTGAATTGCTGTGATATAATATTTAGTGGACCTTCATTGCTTGATGAAGTGAGGTCAACAATAGTTTTTTCCTTTGACTGGTCCTTTTTCTCAACCCATTTGGATATAAAATTTAGTTGCTTTTCACCACTAGATGAACTAGAAGTGTTTGATTCTCTGTTATGGGGCACCAAAGTATCTTGAGTTGCTTTAAGCATGTTACAAGTCTGGGGATTATTGTAGTTAGCTAAAATAGTGACTTCTTGTCCATTGACAAGAAATTTTAAAGACTGATGATAGGTTATGATGAGCTTAAAATATGCTCATAATTTGGATGTTATGATAAACTTTTAAATGACTTTACTTTTGTTATTTCATGGCTGTTTAAACTTTGTTGAAACCTTTTATGGGGATATCCTGTAGCAAGATACTTTTATATTCCTGCAGCTTATTGTGTTGACTTGATTGCATTTATTGCCCTTGTTGACTCCCGAAAATGACTGGTATATCGTATACAGTTTTTGAATGATGAAGTAGATTTTAAATGTGTGATTAATGAATAGATATCATGTATGTGCCATACGCCTTTTCTTGCACATCTGTTACCTTTTGTTTCACAGGTTGTTGAAGAATGATCGAGTCGAGCGCAGCCGATCTCGGCCTTGCAGTAAAGTCCATTTCCTGCACGACTTCGAGGAAGCTCCAACGAAGACTCTTTGACTCAAAACCATTGGAAAGATTTTAATGATAGTCAATTTGGAAAGAGTGGAGAGCTAGATTCTCTCTGAATCAGGTTGAACGCATAAATTCATTTATGAAGTTTGTTCCTTGATTTGGGGATATACTTTACTTCCACGTCTTTCTTTGATAGGGTTAGTTAGTTAGTTGCTCTACAGTTTTTAAATAAAGTTCTCCTCCTGCGCGAGCGAGAAGAAGAGAAGGAAGATAGATGATAGCTAGAGTAAGATAGAAATAGAGTAGCAGATATCATGTAAGAATCAATATGATAATGAAAGACAAAATCTATTTGACCAGAGACAGAGTTTGTTGTTAGTTCCATATCAACAAAATTATGTATATCATTCTTGTTTTCATGAATAAAGTTCAATGAAGTTCTGAGTTTAGTATCCGTGCAATCAGTAGATGCTTGCTAAGGGGGCCCACTTAGTAAGTATCTGTAGCTAGTTAGTTAGTTGTTATTTTATGTCAATCTTTAGTTAGCTTTCATCTTTGAAGTTTTCATACAAACTCAGTCTTCTATTGCTCCTGCAGCATAGAGAATCCATCCCTGTGCCTGTTCCTGCAGCATAAGGCCAGTTCATAGTTTGTGTTTCATCGTAGTTGTTATGGTTTCTATCATAGTTGAGTTAAAGAATTTCGCATTACTTTCCTGTGGCATAGATAGAATTTCTTTCCAATATGTATTTCTACTAAGATTTGACCGAAACTAGTTCCTAGTGCATATATTTTGCCACACCATTTAAAGTCTACGTCCCCTGGTTTGACAAGTAAATGAACGTCCATAGAGAGATAGTAGTCACCTGTCGGAATGTCCAATTCCCAGGAAAGGTTTTACTGTGATTTTCATATCCTTTTATGGGCGCGAACCATTTTTGGCACCATTGCCGGGGATGGCGTCCAGCTAGAAATTTGTCAGAAGTCATTTTTTAGCACTAGCTTAGCTTGTTAGTAAAATTTTCTAGATCCTTTAAGCGGTTATTCACCGTATTGCATGCATAGAAGAAGAAGAGACACACTGGGAAGGTTCCTCCCTGAAAATCTATTTATTGAACTACCATTTGACCCAGATGACAATGAACCTGAGGAAAACCCATTCGCTACATTATTCCAGCAACCAAACATGGCAAATAACCCACCTAATAATCCACCTCCTGCATTTGAGTTTCCCATTGTTCCTCAGAGAGATACTGATAATCTTAAAAACATTCCCTCTTCCTTGCTTCCAAAATTCTATGGCCTGGTCACAAAGGACCCAGAAACCTTTCTGTTTGAATTTGATGTTCTCTGCCATAGTTATGACTACAACACAGATGCCCATAAATTGAAGCTATTTCCTTCCACCTTGAAGGAGGGAGCTCTTAGATGGTTCATGAGTCTGGGAAGAGGTGTTGTAGATAGTTGGGCCGCCATGCAGACAAAATTCCTTGAAAAGTATAAGGAGTATTGTAAGAGTGCCAGCAAAGGTGATGACATATTCTGAATTCAGCAGAAGGACGATGAAAGTCTGAAAGATTATATTTCCAGATTTTTGTTTTCACTGAAGAGGAACTCAAACCATACTCTAAATGAGGACTCATAGAAACTACTTTTTCTACGAGGAATCATTGATGCCTGTATAGATGCCTTGGACCTGATGGGAGGAGGTGATATAACCCAACTGCCTTGGGATGATATAAAGAAAATATGTCTTAACTATTCTTGAGCAATAGTTAAGAAAGGTCGAGGTCATCATGCTACAATGGGGAAGTCTTCTGGTGGAGTCTCCCGGGTGGAGATAACAAATTTGCTATCTAATTTCAAGCAGGACATCATTAATAATATGGCTACACAACTGGACACCATGCAAGCTCGAAAGAAACATGAGGAAGCTAAGGTAGTTTTGGCTAAGTTTTGTCCATACTGCAGACAAAAAAGCGTGACTGCAGATGCAAGACGGTGGCTAATTTGGAAATCAGACAACTACCTACTGACTTCAAGCCAGTAAAAGGTGATGATGATCAAGTGTTCTTTGTTGCACAAAGGAGACCATGGGCCCAAAGACAAGGTATGCCTCAAGACCCTCTAACTTTTGGTAATCCTTATTCTGGTTATAATAACCAATGGCAACATGCATATGGACCACCAACACCCTAGAATCCACCTCAACCACGTTGGCCTAATTATCAGAACCCTCAATGGCAATCTCCTCAAGGAGGTTGGCAGTAGCCACAAGGGCAATGGACCCCACCTTCAAAAAATTGGCAGCAAAATCCTTAATGGAGAGGCCCTCAGCAATGGCAAAACCAGTCTTCTGGATTCCTGCAGCTTCCACAGCCACAACCATAGGCCCTTATGCTGCCACCTACAGCAAATGCCGCAAATCTTGGACCTCCAAAACAAACGCCTATGTTTGCCCAGCCATTGCCCAATCCCAATAATAAGCAACAACATCCGCCACAGCAGCCTGCATATCTTGCCGAAGCCAACCAATATCAAGCTTATGCCTTGAACGTTAATGCCATCCACTTGAGGTCTGGAACCACTTTACCTGCTCCAAAACCACCTCTAATTACTGAAATATTAGATTCTCCCCTTGAAGAATCTACTGCACCTATTGTTCCTATTGAGCACATGCCCATAACTGATCCGGTATCTAAGAAACCTGTTTTGCAAAGCCAAGATAATCCACCTTTTCCTTAGAGGTTGCAAAGTACTACATCTAAATCCATGAAAGAACCCACTTTTGACATTCTAGATCAGCTTAAGAATATGCAAATTCAAATCCCTTTATTTCAGGCTATTAAAAATATTCCCATTTTTGGAAAAGCTATCAAAGAGGCCTATTTGAAGAAGCCTGGACAAAAGAAAATGGATTCTCAAACAATTCATGTCTTAGGGAAATTGGCTGATATAATGTTGGGAAATGTAGTTATTCCAAAGTATATTGACCCTGGAAGTCCTGTAGTGCAGATACATATAAATGGCCAAGTTGTAAAAAATATTTTGATTGATTTAGGTGCTGCCATTAATGTCATGACAAAGCATACTATGGACTCCCTGAACATTTCAAATATTAGGTCTACACCCACAGTTCTACAGCTTGCAGATAGCTCCACAGTTAAAACTGATGGGATGGTGGAAGATGTAATTGTCACTCTTGAATCTTGGGAGTATCCTGCTGATTTCACAATATTATCAGTTAAGGAAACTTTAGGAGGGTATCTAGTTATCCTTGGTAGACCATGGTTAGCAACTGCTGATGCTTTTATAGGATGTCGTTTTGGAGATATGACCATTTCTAATGGACAATCCACAAAGAAATTAGCTCTGTATGCTTTGCTAGACCTCTGACCAGATTTTCCCAACTTGTTTGACCATATGTGGAAGAAGCTGAAGAAAGCCAATTCTTTGGCTCAATTAATGATGATTCAAAATGACCCATTCTCCACAACTTGAATTAGGATGCCTTGTTGTTTCAAATTCTATGAGTACAACTCGATCTGGTGGATTCATTTGATCAAATGGTACCATCTACAATGTTTCTGCCTTAGCAGTTAGAAAGTTCTTGTCTAAACTTTCAGCGATTTTTCATAATTTACATCCACAAGAGGTACAAACATCACCTATAGATTCTATAAGGTAATCCGCGAAGCGGATAAATTTGTCTCTAGGTCATTTGCTTGGATGTCAGTAACAAGTTATTCTGATTTCAACTTATTAAAAATGCTGCAAGAATAACATAAAGCTTTTGCATAGGAATATGGGGACATGCAAGGAATAGATCCTCGAGTTTGTACTCATAGGATATATAAAAAAGAAGATTGTTTACCAGTTAGACAACCTCAAAGAAGAGTAAATCCAACACTTAGAGAAATAGTGAAAAATGAACTTCAAAAGTTGCTTGATGCTAGTTTTATTTACCCAATCTCTGACATTCAATGGGTTTCTCCATTAGTTATTGTTCCCAAGAAAGGTGGAAAATAGAGAGTGTGTGTAGATTACAAAGGGTTAAACACTGCTACTAAAAAAGATCACTTTCCACTGTCATTTGTAGACCAAGTGCTAGATTCATTGTCTGGTAAAAGCTATTTCTCCTTCTTGGATGCCTACAGTGGGTACAATCGGATAAAAATTGCCCCTGAAGATCAAGACAAGACCACTTTTAACTGTCCATGGGGAACATTTGCTTATTCGGTCTTGCCTTTTGGCCTATGCAATGCACCAGCAACATTTCAAAGAGCAGTAATTAGTATCTTTGCGGATATATCTCATGAATGTATGGAGATTTACATGGATGATTTTACCTATGGAGTCACATTTGAAGAAGCAGCAGTCAATCTAGAAAGGTATTGAAAGGTGTAGAGAAACCAAAATCTATCTCTAAACAGTGAGAAGTGTTTTCTAATGATGGAAGAAGGTATTGTTATAGGTCATCATATTTCAAAGAATGGAATTCAGATTGACCCTGCTAAAATTGAAGTTATTCAGAATTTACAAACTCCTGCAAAACAAAAAGATGTCAGAAGTTTTCTTGGTCATGCAGGGTATTATAGAAGGTTTATAAAAGACTTCAGTAAAATTGTCAGTCCACTTTATGCCTTATTAACAAAGGATTCTCAATTTGAGTGGACAGGGGCCTATGAAAAATCCTTCCTACAACTAAAAGACTTGCTTACTAAAGCCCACATTCTTCAAAGGTCAAAGTGATTTTCCTTTTCACATACATGCTGATGCCTCTGATTTTGGCATAAGAGCAGTTCTGAGTCAAAAAGAAAATTCAATTGAACATGCTATTTACTTTATCAACAAGAACCTTCAAGGTCCTGAGCTAAACTATACTGTTACAAAAAATGAATTGCTTGTAGTAGTGTATGCTTTGAATAAGTTTAGGCATTATGTCATAGGTTATTAGATATTCATTCTACATCTCTTGAGCCATCGCGGCAATCAAATTATCGATGAACAAACCTACCATTTCTGGTAGATTGGCACGATGGCTCATGTTGTTACAAGAATTTGATATCACAATCATTAACAAACCAAGAAGAGCTAATGTTGTAGCTGACTTTTTATCAAGACTTCAATCAGCTGCACCTGTTGAACATGAGGTCATTGATGATAGGTTCCCAGATGAACACTTGTTCTCCATTGTTGCACATACTCCATGGTATGTAGACATTGCCAATTATCTAGCAGCAAAAGCGAATGCAGTACTTTTCCCAAAGAAAGAAGTTGTTAATTGAGAAAAGAAGTTTTAATTTTTCATGGATTACAAATTGTCTATTTTATACTAGACCTAATCCCGAGGTAATCACGAAGATGTGTGAGAGGAAGATGAGACTTATGAGTAATATTGCATGTTTGCCATGATGAACCATGTAGGGGACATTTTGCGACAAAAGGAGCATCAATGAAGGTTCTTACAATAGGGTACTACTGGCCAATGTTACACAAGGATGTTGTGGCCTATACAAGAAAATGTGACAGATGCCAGAGTATGGGAAGACCAACTAAGTCCGATGAAATGCCATTATATCTGTAGATAATAGTCACCCCTTTTGATAAATGGGGGATGGATTTTGTGGGACCAATTGATCCACCATCAAATGGAAAATCATACATTCTAGTTTGCACAGACTATGTAACAAAATGGGTCGAGGTAAAAGCTATGACTCATGCACGAGATAACAAAGTTGTTGAATTCCTGTATGAACAAATTTTCACAAGATTTGGAGTTCCCGAGGAAGAGCTTATGGCCCGATCAAAGGGAGCTCAAGTTCGATCAGAGCGATCCTTTGCACTCATGAATGATTATAAAATTAAACATGGGAAGTCCAACCCTATCACCCTCAAGCCAATGGTCAGGCGGAGGTAACAAACATGGAAATTGAGGTGATCCTCACAAAGACACTGCAGATCCATAAAAAAGATTGGAGCAATAGACTTTCTGAAGCAGTTTGGGCCTACAGAACTACATGGAAGACAACAATTGGGTTTACACCTTTTGAGCTGCTTTATGGGAAAACAGCCATGTTACCCATAGAATTTGAGCACAAAACTTTGAGGAAAACTCTTGAACTCAATATGGGAATATATGAAGCATAGAAGGAATGACTCCACCTCTTATTCATAAGAATGCTTTGGACGAGATGAGAAAAACTGCCCTACAGCATACAGAAGCAATCCAACAAAGGAAGAAATGGCATGATTAACACATAAAAACTAAGAAATTTTCTGTTGGTGATTGGGCTCTGTTATATGACTCCAGATATCAAGAACACCAGGGTAAGCTTACAACATGCTGGCTTGGCCCCTACGAAGTTGAAAATGTGTTCGACAATGGAGTTGTACAGCTAGTGACAATTGATCCAGTCCGTTTCAAATTGCTAGTCAATGGCCACCGACTCCGGATGTACCATAAACCAGTCTCAAAGGAAGAATTCATGCAGCAGTTCGTTCAAGTTCCTCCCGATACTCTTCCTGCAGCCGAAGGCTTTAGCCTTTCTCCTGCAACATTACCATAATTTTGAAAACGCATGCTCATAATAAAGGTTTTCTTTTTAAAAGGAAACCCCTTTTTCTCCATACTCATTTATCACCCCCATCTCATTTCTTTATCTTCCATCCATCCATCCCATCCATCCATTCCATTCATCCACATCACCCATCCACTTCGCCCATCCACATCACCCTTAATTAAGATATATTTCTCACTTGTCAATTCATGCAGGCGCCATCATCTTTCTTCACACGTACGTGCAATTATCAAAGGTACGCCATATCTTTTCTTATCACATATTTGATTTATTTTATTTTATTCATTCACTGTTATGCATGTACCGGTCATTATTACCCGAATCTCTACCTATTCTTTAGTACATGTGATGACACATGTCATTCTTTAAGTAGGGGGCGGGGTAATCCATCTTTTAAAACCTGTATTTTCGCCGCTGCCATAACTGCACAAATAATTTTTTTTTAATACTTTTCTGGTACTTTCCAAATGTGATCGCATGTCCTTCTTTATTGCATGTCTTTCTTGTAAATTACGATTAAGACTGCTTGTTCAAAAAGTTCATTTTTGGAAAAAAGAAAGAAATGTGACAGCACGATAGAAGAAAAACCAGAGCAAAAAGGGAAACAAAGAATTTGAATCTTCAGCAGGGAATTGAGTTCAGCTAAGAAAAAAACTGCAAATATGGGAGGCTAGTTGGTGCGACATGAGCCTGTAGCTCATGAATTATTTACTACAAAATCCACAAGCAGTCCAGCATTCAGCCTGCATTGGATGGTTGAATTGTTTCTTAACCCAAGTTTAAATGCTTTTGATGAGGAGACTCTTTGGGAAAATTTTTGAGAACTTTTGAGATAGGAAGCTTCGCATGTATGGGGTCGCAGTTTATTGCAATTGAAGACAAAGTGCTTTAAAGTAACGGGCTTCCAGCCATTGGAGAAAACTTTTCTTCAGACACTACAGCTGCAAGGGCTGAGTTTTCAATGCCCACTGATGGAGCTCTAGAAGTCTCCAAGCAGGGATGCAAGCGTGTATCGCTGCCTCCTCCATATTCAGAGTATGCCACTTATATAATGAGGTATTTAACTTGTGAAGGCCATTTTTCCTACCTACATTCTCATCATTTTAAATTATTAAGCCATATGAGGCATGGGTTAGTTATAAATGTTTTAAATTTCTTGTTAAAATTTTTAGAACAAAGTGCCCACGGAACTCAACAGGGGAAAGACAATTTTGTCACTTATCATGGCCTCATTAAATTACTGATTGAGCGCTCTTTGAGAGATGTCTCACCTCTCTCCTGGAAACAATTTGTTGCCCAAAAGAGTTTGCAAATACCACAACCCCCTAGGGTACTTACCCCATGGCCTCAGAGAAAGAAGAAATAAATTGCATC
>VDFB02174245.1:0-14993 GCA_007258455.2 Sequoia sempervirens
AGGCAAGGTGGCACAACTATTTGCTCGGATGGGAAGAAGTTTATTAGAAACAAACAAACAAATGATAAACTAAGTACAACTTTACAACATGAAGGCAAGGTGGCACAAAATTTTCTTGACTAAATAAGTTTACTGACACACATGTCAAACGATAAGCTTTAGGTACATATTTGCAACATGAGGGCAAGGTGTCTCAACAATTTACTCATATGAATAGGCTTATTAGAAACAAAATAGAGAATAACCAACTAGGATAGCATATTGCATAGGCGAAACACACATACAATAAATGATCAACTAGCCATTATATTTAACTAAGATAAGAAAATACCATAACAATAACATGAAGTTAAGGTGACACAACAATTAATCATCATAGTAAAAAATCATGAACATATAAAAAACAACAATATTACAGGTAAGGTAGGCACAACATATATTACTATCTTGTGCAAAAGTAATTACAAATGAGTAGAAAGCTCTTATTCATAGACATCAAAAGATGTAGGGAACCCTAAAATCACCTTGAGTCAACTACATTCTTGCAAGCATGCAAGATTTTATTGCTAAACCCTAATAAAGGAAACTATACAATTAACTAGAAAGCTACCATTAGTTAACCGAAACAAGACTCAACTGAACTGGACAAGTGCAAACATGCACACCCTTATTGAAATAAAAATAACTGATAGCTAACATCAGTTAACTACTCCTAATTGAAATTATAAAAAATTTCGAAGATAATTCCAAGGAAGAGATGTGCATGCATGAAATCAACAATAAGAACTCAAGACTGAATGTCGAGTGAACTGCTACTCTTGATTCTATCCTTGAAAATAACTGTAGGTTCCAACAAGTGGATTAATCCATGCCATCATGGTCGAACATATCATCCAGGAACTAATTGATTTCCTTATCCTCTGGGACTTTGACACTGTCCACGATGATAACCTATTTGTTCAACTCTCTATCACCATCTCTAATTTCTTCCATGCATACTTTGACCTCTTCAGTTTCCTTTCTAAAACTAGCTATCATCACTAAGATGTTATCCAACTTAGATGGGCCACAAGATCTCCCTTGAGATTATCATGAACTATCCCTACAAACTCAGCTTGTACTACATCAAGTTCAACATACGTGTCATCCTCAAGATGATAACAACATGAGATTTGAGTGACAAAGTTGTTAATGAGTCTGAGAGCTCCAGTAATTATCTTCTTGCGTGTATTCAACCTAACAAAGATCCTCTTGCATGTCTCCATCCTGAAAAGGTGTTGCTCTCTCCAAGCAAAGATATTTTTCTCTTCTTCTATCTCTAGAGTATCATATGCAGCTGCCAACTGGGATATGAGAATATGATCCTTCACCATGCCTTCTACTACTGTAATCTCAAGCTGTTGGATCCCTTGACGAAGTCCATGAACATCACTCCTCAACTAATGTAACTCTGCGAGAAGATGTTGACCTGTAAAAATGAAGTTTTCAACCCAGTTGTCTAGAAGTTTACCATGATTGACTAATTTATCCAACTTTTGTTGTTATGTAGGTGTGCTGTGTGGAAGAATAGGTGCTCTACTCAGATTTCCATGAACAAGATCAGAGATATACTGTCGAAGTTGCCTAATTTCATCCTTAAGTAGCACTTTATCTTCTCTGTCCTTCATGATGCGCTCTTCAAGATTATTTGTGAAAATTTTGAGAAGGCTCACATTTGTCTCTTGAGTAGTCATGCCAAGATTCACTTTGACGAAGGTGAAATCACCAACCTGAACTTCATACAAGCTCTTACCCTCTGGTGGCATAGCAACATCTATGACGATCTCTTATTCTAGAGTCTTCTCAATGTGCACCTACTTCTTGATTTTCTTGTTCGACCTCCCCTAATAAGGGTCACTGAACTTAAATAAATCAAGGTGATATGAAGGCTCTTGCCTTTGTCTTCGCAAAGATCTCTCAAGCCAACATGGATGAGCAATATTATCAGCTCGAGGAGAGATTGTTGTTGTTGTATCAACCTATGGTGTGTCAACTGTCTCTAATGCTCCTCGAGCTAGTGTCTTTGGCTCTGAGTCTATATCAATAGGATGCAAATGTGGTGAACATGGTGAGCTAGGAGGTGAAAGATGTGGTTCGGCCTATATGACTGTCTCTATTGGAATTTCATTTGCCCTTTCTACTTGTTTCTGCTTTTGTTTTCCAGTACTCCTCCCCTTTGTGTTTCCGCTGAGTCTAACCCCTTCAGGTGGCTTCAAGATAACCTTAACCCAAGGCCTTGACCTTGAAGTAGAAGGTAGTGAAGAAAACCCTACTGGCGGCTCTGAGACTAGCACTGTCTTGCACTTTATCTTACTCTCCAAGAACTGCTTGCTGGTCTTGATAACTAATTTAGACACGTCCTCAATGGAAGTTCTCCCCTGGCATACCAATTTGGTGAGCGAAGTGGTTCGCGAGCAACTTGATCTTTGACATATGAACTAAGTAGAACTTCTCCAACATCATTTGATAGACCCTCAACATCCTTTGATAGGGGTATGTGTAGGATCATGATGGGCCAAAAAGTGGCGATATGATGGGTATGTGTAGGGTATGTGGCTGATGACTTTTTTTTACCCATAATTGATGAAGAAAAAAGGATTTCTAAAGGAGATTCTTAGCTTTCCACCAATATAAATTATGCTTCACTTTGAATTTAATAAATAATTATTATTCATTTTCTATTTGAATTACGACTAAATTCCTGATTGATAGGTTGATTGGAAAACATCTATAGCTTTGAAACAGTATCACATTTTTTAAATATGAAACATGCGTCACATTCTATGCTTCACATACTATAAGATTAAAAAAAAAATGAATTTCATGAAGTTTGACCAAGTTAAGGTGGCCAGACATACGAGTTTTTTTATATTTTTTAAAAGTTGTAATAAAAATTCATAATTAATTATTTAATTGGAAAAAAATTACAAAAAATATGCATCACATTAGGACATGATTGCTCTACTTATATTTAAAATCTTATAAAAAATATTATCATTTTATTGTGGTTAGAATTGGTCAGACAGACACCTACTTCTTTTTTCCCTTAAATTTAAGTGCCACTACATTGAAATTTGAAATTTTTCACCAAATAGATTTATTTTTTAAAATAATCCTAGTAGTTTAGAAACTACATTCAATTTTATACAAATTCTATTCTTACATATTTTTGAAATAATATAGATAACTTATTCAAATGTTTACGTCAAGTTTCCTAACTCTGATTTTTTGATTTTTTCACCACTTAAGGGCCTATTTTTTCCATGATGATCCTACACATACCCATAGTTAATCAGCAATCTGAGCAATAGTAAGTCTATAGTAATGATGTCAATAGACTTCAAATTCATCCTCACAATTAGCCCAAAATACCTCAAGTGTTGGCTTATGTGTGATCCCTCGCTCTAATCTGGCTACATAATGACCCAAAGGATCATAAGAATGCCTCTCAATGTGGTACTTGGGGTTGAATTTCTCAAGCTCAGTCATCATAAACTTGCAATTAGCTGTAGTCCTGCATGTGAAAATACCCCATCCAAAAGGAGATGAAATTTTTGACTTATGGCAATTGTGAAGAAAAGAGTGAACATGTTGAGCCTATCTGAGAAATTCCATGAAAAGGACTTTATTTGATAGGTACCTTGGTAACATTAGAGGATCTTTTATGTAACTATAGACTCAGATATACTTGAAAGCGGGGAATTGAATGAACCAATCTGCCCAACTCTCCATCACTGATTTTTCCTCTAGTGAAATTGAGATGTACATTTCATTGTCGGGATCCCTGACTGTCTTCATGAAAAAGTGATCATTCACCACCCTAAAATCCTATTCAACTTTAGAAAAATCCAACTGAGAGTAATACTTGTGAATATGTTGAACACCAAGAGTCTTGTTAGTCTTCAGGTGTCTAAAATTGCCTTGAGATGCAACCAAGTAGACCAAGTAAGACACCATGTGAAACTCATGGATTTTGAGGAATCCTATAATCTGCTTGTGAAGGCACTCGCTAATCAACATGGACCAATAAAAGTGGTCTATACCATCTATGATCCTAGAAATGATGTAAAAAATCCATGGTCAGAAAATATTAGCCTCTTCCTGACCTGTAACCCGATTGAGTAGAGTTATCGAAACAACAAATTCATCCTTGAACTTGCCATGACCCACCTTTTTAGGCATGTTAGTCTTCTATATTTTTAATCATATCTGAGTAAATTTCCTTTATGAACGTTCTTGGTATTCATACCATATTTTATCACAAGCCTCAATGACTACAGTGAAATTTCTAAACGAGGAGGAATAGCGAAGAATTTTTCCACGTTCCTCGGCTTAAGGTTGTAGATGACTCTCCCATCAACTGATCTGATTTGTCATGTAGACAAGTCATAATGTTGTATGCAAGCAAGAACAAACTCGAGATCAAAAGTTGTGATAGGAATAGACACCGCTGCCAGCAACCCATAATGCTCAAGATTCTTCAATGTATTGCTGCTAACGCCCTCCAAAGTGCTTAGATTTACCATTGGATAGACATGACCCAAGTCTGTGTCTGAAGTTTTCAAACATTCATGCATCAGGACTGATTGGGTCTTATAATCTATGGGATTGAATTGCATTTTGAAAATGAGGACTTTTGAGTGTGAAGTTGGGTATGTTTGGACAACTTTTGAAAAAGGCTGAAAAAGCTCTGGACAAGGCTAAAAATAGCTTGTTGCAGGAATTTTTTTTTGAATTTTTTCTAAAACATGGGTTTTGTATAGAATTGAATTCTAAGCAAACCAAGATCAACAAAAATTAGAAAAAGTGAGTTTTAGTTAGGCATGCAGAGGTTTTTTAGTCGAGAAAAGCAAGGGTTCTAGAGCTCAATTGGGGCAATTTTCCTGAGAAAATCTGGAACATGGGTTTTATAGGCAATGGAAATCTAAGACAACCCAAATAACTCAATTTTGAAAAAGATGTTTTTTTGACCCACATGCAAAGGAATTCTCGAAAAAAAGCACATAGCTTTAGAATAAAAGCTATGGGGAAATTTTCTCGAAAAAAAGAAATCTAAGATGTGTTTTGCTACTGTTGCTAAATTATGTGAAGCTAGATGATTTGATTTTGAAGATTCTGTCATTTTCTTTGACATGCAACAAAAACCTAAGATGAGAATAGAAGAAATTAGACAGAAGATATAAGTGTGTTTTTTTTTTTAATTCTGCTTCTATAGAAAATCGCCTATGCTTGACTGAGATTCAATGATATCCGCATGCACTGAAAAATATAACTCTGGAAAATTAATCTTCTGAACAATCTAGACCTAACACTAAAATTTTTAACTCAAAGCACCTTTGAATCTTCAATTGTTCAAGAAATTTTCCTTTACTCTAAACTTAGCATGAGAATAATGGCGAATTTATGACTTAAATAAATAAATTCAAGCATAAAATCATCCATCTTCATGCAATTAGGTTCCACCTCTAAAAATATTCAATTAAATTCTAATTGGACCATCAAAGAATTCAACCTCATCTGCTTGGGACTTGAAAAAAGGTAACTGAATGTTAAGTAACCCTAAAAACGGTGCCACATTTATTTAATTTAGTTAACTCAGCATGCAAATCAGTTAACTGAACATGCATGCATAAAATCATCCTTTTTTACAATTAAAATAATTCTCTTAAAGTCAAATTATTTAAATATTAAAATAATATTTAAATCCACCTTTCATGGGCACCTAGTCATCTTTAGTTCATAAAGTCAACCTTTGACTTAAGGTGTATGTTTTCCAGATTTAACCATTTTAATGAAAATTTGGATTTCAACTCTCGCTGGAGCCTTTATTCAATCATTGATTCTGATTGATTGACATCACCAATCAATTGGTTGATAGTTGCGTTGAAGAGCAGGATCTAAACTAACAAAAACACTCAGACTGGAATCCATAAAAGCAAGGTTTGAGGCTTGAAAAATCAAATTTCCCTTAGCAAAAGTTGCGCTTTTGACCCTAGACTTACAAATTTTCATCATTTTCAACACTTACGAAGGTAAACTTGACCTCCTTGTATCTCATGTTTGGAAAAACTTCAAGATTGAATAATTGGCTCACTGCGGAGCTATCTCTATTATGCACAACAGCTTCAAGAGCACACTTCATCAAATTCCATCACTTGATAGCTCAAAATCAAGGGCACCCCTAGCCTCCAAGGGCACTTTTTGTGCTAGAAAGCCATTTTTCCAACTGGCTAAAAATCTACTTAAATTCCACCTGCAGGCTGCCAAGTCATCTTCTGATCTGATGAAGATATGCAATAGAAATTTGGATGTAACACGGGAAAGATGAACACCTGAGATCACCAAAAAGAAGACATTCAAGGCTCTAAAACCTTGGGTGCCCCTTGCTAACAAGGGCACTTTTTGTTTTTCTGTCATTTTGACCAAGATTTAACCTCGTGTTTGACCTCTGATTTTGGTAGTTCAACAACTTAGATTGACCCGCTAATGGACCGTGCACTGTGAAGTCTGATCAAATGTGAGACAAACATCCTAGGTGTCGTTTGTCTGGAATCCTTCATCTGATCCCTCAAAAAGATGGGCGCCTTTTGCAAAAGTTGCGCTTTTCTTGTTGAATCTCCCATATTAGGTGCTAGACATATCTTACAGGCTGGCTGGATAGCTCATCGCAAAGATGACAATATTCTTGACAAGTCTTCTTGGAAGTGACAAACCTCAAAACTGAAATCTGGGCCTCTAAAATCTAGGGCGTCCTTGGCCTCGAGGGGCTTTGGTGCTCCATAGAATTTTTTTGATGATTTTCATCCTAGCAAAAAATATCCTCTATGAAAAAACACTATTTAGAACTTATCTCACCATAGTTTCTTCATTTGAGCATTTTAGACTTAAATTTCAACTTCTGGTCTCTGTCCATCTGCCATTGATGTCTTCAAAACTCCCAACTCTCCATTAAAAAAAAAGTGAAAGCTACCCACCAGACTTAAACTGAGTTTTAACTGAAACTAACTCCACCATTGTGATCATTAAGCAAACTAAGCCAATCAAAATAGTTTTTAGTCAATTCTGACAAGTTTTAAATTTTAGGGTTTCATGGCCTAAAACAGGGATGCTTGAAAACCTCAATTTTTTAGTTTTTTCAAATTTCACCATTATCCTCTTAACATCAAACTGACACAAAGTTCATACTTGATTTTCCCAAAAAAAAAATTTTGACATCATTTTAACAAGGTTTAGACTCTTTTAAGCAAAAGGCCTTAATGAAGCAAAATATTTGGTTTGGGTACAACATTAGGCTCTGTTTGGTGACCATGTTGGATACTTACAGCATAGGAGAACTGAGATTCTCTTTGTTTTTGTAGACCAGTGACTTATTAGTTGGGCATATGGACTCAAGACTTTCCCTAATTACCAAAAAACATTAACTTCCCTAATAATCACCTAAAACATGACATAACATCACAAAACAGGGAAACACAATACGACATAACGATAAAGCATAAAGAAATTATTTACAAAAATTTACTCCTCCCCTGAAGGGTTGAAGTGCTTGAGATATTGCCTATTGTAAGGAAGCAGGAGAAGACTTCCATCTTAATGTGAGAGAATTTATGTGTTCTCTCTTATGGATTCATGGATTTGAAAGGACCCTAACCATAAGGAATCAAACTTGCAATGCATTCCTTTAGGTTCATGTCTTTTTTCCCACAAAAAAACTTGATCTCCAACTTCGAAGTCTCTTTGACGAGCCTTCTTTTCAAAAATATTATTCACTCACTCTTGATGCTGAGTGATTGTATCAACAGCCTCTACCCTTTCCTCTTCAAGTTTCATCAGGTACAACATCCGCTTTTGAATAGGTTCTTTGAACTCTTCATCTTCCAATGTAGATGCCAGCTGTAAGGCAAACAAATCCAATGTGATGGGAAGAACTACTTCTATACCATACAAAAGTATAAAAGGTGAGGTTCCAATGACTCTTTTAGAAGTGATTCTATCAGCCCAAAGAGCATCATATAATTTTGTGTGCCAAGCCCGCTGATTTGAATCAACTAGCTTACGCATGATTATGACTATGTTTTTGTATGATGATTTAGCCTATCCATTACCCTGAGGGTAATAATCTAATGATTTTGATAGCACGAATTCATGATCAAAACAAAAATTTAGAAGTTCCTCTGATGAGAAACATGTTGCATTATTAGTCACAACTTTATGAGGCGCTTTGAAGCATGAAATGATGTTCTCCTTTAGAAAGTCGCTGACAACTTCGAAAGTAGCTCATTTGGTAGGAATTGCTTCAACCCACTTCATAAAATAATTTGGTGTTGTCAGGTCATAGACATGCCCCTTACTGGAACTCAAGTTGATAGGACCTACAAAATATATACCCCATTGCTGAAATGGAACATCGATGATAACTGGCCTGAGTGGAAGAGATGACAATCTAACTTTACCAACAAACTGCTGACACATCTAACACTTGTACACCCAATCATATGCATTGCAAAACATAGTTAGCCAATAAAACTATGCTCGCATGATTTTGAATGTAGTGACCCTTGATGAAAAGTGGCCTCCTCATGCTTGATTGTGAAAAGCTTCCAACAACCTCTATTGTTGGTCCCTTTCGACGCATAATAGGAAAGTTCCATCAAGGCCACACTTGTACAAAAAATTATTAATAAGCATGAAATTTTGTTCTTTCAATTTCAATGTTCTCTTATGTTGTTTGCCCATGTGACATGGAAATTCTCCATAATTTGAATAATACCACAAGGGTGTGTACCATTCCTCCACAAAATCAACAAATAGGACCAAAGGAAGGTCCTCTTCAATTTATTGCTCAAGTTCAATTCCACCATTGCTCTAATGCTTTTTATCTCCATCTTTTGTCAAATATCAACAAAGACATTGCCCACAAATGAGCTTGGTCGGCTTGATTTCTTGAACATACTCTTGAAATTTTGCAATCTAGTTTCCTCTTTCGTGCCCATCTCCTATTGAGTCAACACACTTTTAACTGCTGGATCAGTGAAAAACACTGTTGTATGTGAATTCAAAAGATAGAACCTGAAATTATTGACAACTCTAATGACATCATATGCATTCTTCTCAATCAGAGAATAGTATGATTCACTATCCTTGAAACTAGCACTCATGAGAGCAATTGGAGATTCTCCTTCTTCACTAAGCTTCTGAGTCAATATAGCGGACATTGTGTGTTTTGACACATAACAATATGTGTTTTGACACATAACAATAGAGGATAAAATCCTTCTGAAAGTCAGGTTGAACCAACACTGGTGTGTTAGAAATAGCTTCTTTTATTTTAATAAAGGTTTTTTTTCCTTCTTCTGTCCATACAAAAGTGGATGTCTTTTTCATCATTGTTGAAATCTCCTTTATCAATTCTGAGAAATTAGGTACAAACCTCCAAATAAAGTTAACTTTACCAAAAAAGGAATGCACTTGCATTTTATTTGTTGGAAGAGACAGGATTCTAATTGAATCCACCTGGTTTGGGTCAATTCTAGTCCCCTCTTTGGAAATGATGTGGCCAAGTAGCTTTCCCTTTGTAACCACAAAGATGGTCTTTCTGGGATTCAATGATATCTTGTGATACCTACATCTTTTGAACACTTTCACTAGGTGTGAAAAGTGATCCTATTTATCTAAGAAAATGGTCAAGTCATCAAGATAGATGACTATTATCTTATTCCTAAGATCCCCAAATTCCAAGTCCATGGCCCTTTGAAATGTAGCAATAGCGTTGATAAGGCCGAAAGGCATCCTTTCATAAGAAAATGTTCCCCACATCATGGTGAAAGTTTTCTTAATCTGGTCTTCCTCTTCCACCGCAATCTGATTATAACTAGAAAAACCATCAAGAAGTGATAACATCTTTGATCTGGTGACTATCTACAAGGTATGCTCCATGATTGGTAATGGGTAATTGTCCTTCAAGGATGACTGATTCAAGTTCCTAAAATCCACACAAATTCTGATTTCACCACTCATCTTGCACATAGGAACTATTGAACACCTAGGTGGAGTGATGAATTGGAAATATTATCTTCAGGTCCACCATTTTGAATTTCAACATAGATAGTGGTTGGTGTAATGCTTGGGATCATGATGGGCCAAAAGTGGCAATATGATGGGTATGTGGTGGCGACTATTTTTTACCAAAATTGATGAAAATCAAAGGGGTTTTAAAGGAGATTCTTAGCTTTCCAGCATTATAAAATTATTCTTTACTTTAGATTTAATAGAAGTAATTATTATTCATTTTCTATTCAAAATTATGACTAAAGTCGATTGATAGGTGATTGAAAAACATCTATAACTTTCAAACAATATCACATTTTTGAGATCAAAACATGTGTGTCACATTCTAATACTTCACATACTATGGGATTAAAAAGAAAAATTGAATTTCATGAAGTTTTGACCAAGTTAAGGTGGTTAGACATGCGAGTTTTTATATTTTTTAAGAAGTTGTAATAAAAAATTCATAAGTAATTATTTACTTGGAAAAAAATTACAAACAAATAGGAATCACATCAGGGCATGAGTCCTCTACTTATATCTAAAATATTATAAAAAAATATTATCATTTTATTGTGGTTGGGGTGGTCAAACAAACACCTACTTATTTTTTCCCTGAAATTTAAGTGCTATTGCATTGAAATTTCAAATTTTCACCATATAGATTTTTTTTTTTAAAACAAACCTAGTGGTTTAGAAACTACATTCAATTTCTAAAATTCTATTCTTACATAATTTTTGAAATAAAAAAATATAGATAACTTATTCAAATTTTTTTAGATCAAGTTTCTAACTCTTATTTTTTGAATTTTTTGCCACTTAAGGGGCCTATTTTTTCCATGATGATCTTGCACATACCATTCACAGGATTGTAATGCTTTTATTTTGTGTGAAATGCTTTTACATTAGACTTTAGAGGAATTGTATGTGACAATTCCTTCGTAAGACCAGGCAAATACATCCTTGTACTATTTGAACAAGGCGGTAAACTTCTCAGCTTCTTTTGGAGTACAATACTTGCCTAGATTAACAAGCTGAGGCTTGTCTTCAGTGTTGATGTTTACTTGATAATGTTCTGCAGAAGTATTAACACCTGACATTCTTTGATCCTAAATGTATTAGTCATGCCGGTCAAAAATATCTTCTAAAGACACAAAACCCTTGGGAATTTGATTTCCTTTCAGTTGTATGATCCTAGATTTTGTAGCTTCAGAATCTTCAGTGAGTGACTCTCTGAAAGGAGTAGAACTTCCTTCAAAGAACAACTCTTTATAGTTATCTCCCATGATGAGAAATTATTCAATATCCTCATCATCATCGAAGACTTGCTAGTTGTCTGAGTTATCTGGTACAACTAGCCTGTAGATCAATTCAATAGCTAAAAGAATTTTGACAAAAGTCAGAATGTGGAATGAAAAGAGCAATTGACACTGCAAGGGCATCAACTTTGCTATTGTTTGTTCTTAGAATGTATTTGATGTTAAATGCATCGAACCATTTGATAGCATTCCACACCCTCTGCCTGTAGAATTGAAGGCGATTCTTTCTAACATGAAACTACTCCCTGACTTGTTTAACAATCAAATTTGCATCTCCTTCAACTTTAAGTAGTTTGATCCACATATCCTTCACATCCTTGAGACCTAATAAAAGCACCTTGTATTCAACAGTGTTATTGGTGCTTTCAAATTGCAACCTATCTGCGAGTGGATATAGACGACCTTCGGGAGAAATAATCACTACTCCTGCTCCTGAGCCTAATGTTGAGCAATTGTCGTTGAACTGCATCGTCCACATATTTGATTCTTCATTTGACAATTTTATGGAAAGTGCAAAATTATGACAATCTTCAGTTACTTCAGACACCATAGCATATGTGCTCGGACCCGTGTCTTGATACAACACTTGTGCCTGTGGGTCTTGGGACTTTACCACCGTAAACCTTGCCTTTGCCTCAGGTTCTAGCTTGAAAGTGCCCTTCTTCAATGGAATTGTCGCATACGACCAATCCAATTGAATCTCACCTCCGAGGTCTTTATAGAAGCTCATGTTGAGTAACATTCTGTAACTAGTAGGAATGCCTGCTACCAAGATAGTCATCATAATTTTCTTCTCAAGACAAGATGCTAGCCTGACTTGTGCATCCTTTAGTTGGCAAACCAACGGCACCAGCTTTGACTCAAGTGAGTAACACTTTTCCTGAGTTTTAGTGCACGATAGTCCCAACGCGTTCATGATCTGTAGAGGCATAACGTTGTCTGAAGCTCCACTATCTATGATACAATTACTAAGTTTAAAACCTCCTATATACAAAGATATATAGAATGGTTTTCGATTTTCTTCTGCTAACACAAATGACTCTAGCAGTGTAGGTTGGATTGCACCTTCTTCTTTACAACTTTCAGGATTCTTTCCAACTACTCTGGATGATCCTATAGATACTCTAGTTGTGAGATTTGTACCTTCATCTTCATCATAGAAGACACAATGTCAAAATTTGTTGAAGATGATTCTTGAGCAACTGGCACGGTGTTCTCTTGTGAAGACTTGGGATTGGAAGTGGAAGGCACATCCTTTCCCTCATTTATATTTCACTTTTGGGTATGTCTTGGCGAGGGATCATGATGGGCCAAAATATCATCCTTGGGATTGGAGGTGGAGGTGCATCCCTTTCCCTTTTCATTTATATTTCACTTTTGGGTATGTCTTGAGGGATCATGATGGGTATTTGTAGGATATGTGGCTAATGACTTTACCCAAAATCAATGAAATGAAAGGGTTTTTTAAGAAATTCTCAACTTTCCACCAAAATAAATTATGTTTTACTTTGAATTTAATAAATAGTTATTATTCATTTTCTATTTGAATTATGACTAAAGTCTTGATTGATGATTGAAAAACATCTATATCTTTCAAATGGTATCACATTTTTTGAATCCAAAACATGTGTCACATTCTATGCTTTGCATACTATAGGATTAAAAAAAAATTGAATTTCATGAAGTTTGGACCAAGTTAAGGTGGTCAAACATACGATTTTTAATATTTTTTTAAAGTTGTAATAAAAAATTCATAATTAATTATTTACTTGGAAAAAATATATATAAAAAAATATGCATCACATGGGGACATGGGTCCTCTACTTATATCTAAAATCTTATAAAAAATATTATCATTTCTGTGGTTAGGATGGTGGACAAAACACCTACTTATTTTTTCCACGAAATTTAAGTACTACTACATTCAAATTTCAAATTTTTCATAAATAGATTTTGTTTTTAAAAAAATAAACCTAGTAGTTTAGAAACTACATTCAATTTGCTACAAATTCTATTCTTACATATTTTTAAAATTATATATGAATGGCTTATTCAAATTTTTTCACGATCAAGTTTCCTAACTCTGATTTTTCTAAATTTTTTGCCACTTAAGGGCCTGTTTTTTCCATGATGATCCTGTACATACCCTTTTCCTCATGTTCTTTTTGTTCCTTGAAGTGTTGTGCACGTGTGACAACAGGTGATGAGATGTTCTCATGATTGACCGCAAGAGAAAATTGGCGGTATTCTTCTTTTTCTTGTTCATTAACGGGTTCTCTATTGAAATACCCCATTGTAGAGTGCCATCAAAGTTGTCCGTCTATGGTGAGACAAAATTTGTAGTAGGTGAAGGTATAAAACTTGAACTTGGACTACCAGTATCAGCAAATCCCATGAGATGGTTCATTCTTTGATTTTTTGGGCATGTTGCCCCGGTGTGCTCATTAGAATCATGGAAAGTGGAATAAACTGTAACTTTCTCAGCCTCATTCATTTGTCTTGGTTATCCTTGTGGAAACCTTGGCTTGTAGTTATTGAATGGCTAGAAGTTATTCCTCTTCGGCTAGTATGGTTATTGAGGTTGATATTGTGGTTGTGTAGGCATGGCTTGCATTTGCCCTTGAGTGAGTGATTACCTTTTGAGAATGGTCACCTCATTACCTTTGTAGCGTTAGATCAAGCGAGACCCTTGAACAAGCGATTACGATTTGAATCATTCTTCATCTTTCCCCATCATTAATCATGTTATCTTCAAGCATTAAGCTTCTTCTTATGCAGTGTGATTATCTTCATGACCGTCTTCAATAAAGGCTATTTCTGACAGTAGTGCATTGATGAAGTTACTCATCAAAATCTCATCAAATGGATTGAGAGTATGGGAAAGATGTGTGACAAGGTGATTAAACCTTGCTATGAATTCCCTCATTGGCTCATATGCCTCTATCTTTGAGTTTGAGAGTTGTGCAAATAATTGATGGTTGTCATTGGCAAGCTTGAAACATGCCAAAAATTTCTCACTCATGTCTTCCCAACTTGTAATAATGCTTGGTTCAAGATGATTGAACTAATCTGCAACATTATTCTCTAGGGTCTCTACAAAGAGATGGATGTCGATGTCTTCATGTGAAACATGAAAAATGGAACAAGCCACTGTGAATGCTGAGATGTGTTCATTAGGGTGTCTAGACCCATCACCGTGGAATCGGGGAAAATGCTTTTGCAATCCCTTGGGTAGTTCATGATGTGCTACCAAGGCCAATGGTCCAATATTGTCACCCCATGGTAATGGAGTAGGTCATCTTGCATTCATTTCATTTTGACTGTTACAATTGTTGTTGTTTTCGGCCATTGCTTCAGCTGGGACTAGAGATTCTTCTTCAAATTCTTCAAGGAAATGCTCAGGAACCTCTTGAAAAGTCAACTCTTCTTGAATAGGAGGATTGTTTCTCCTTCTTGTATATACTCAGTATGCTAGGATGCTTAATTCCACACAGGTGGTGGCAAAACAGGTCTACCGGCTACAAGATCCACTCTTTCTTCTTCTTTGTCTAGAGTAGTAGCTGTGTTTCTCCACTGAGTAGTTGATGC